>JAHWFP010153008.1:0-11721 GCA_023313725.1 Lithobius niger | reverse complement strand
CCCTCCATAAATAGGGCTACGGCGAAAGCCAGCCATCTACTTTTCCTTTCAATATGTCAGCCATGACGTGACTCAAGAGGGGAGGTTGGATGGATATTTACAGGTAGTGTATATATTTTCTTTAGGCAATAGAAACCAATTTTGACCTCTCCCCAGGTAAAATTGGGCTTTCTAGTTGCCAGTTAGAAAATATCCACTACCTGTAAATTTTATTGCATTTACAGTTGACCTTGTCAGTATAGGTGGCAGGCACCGTCATGACGGGTTCCCAAAGGCGTGAGCTGGGTCCCGGAAATGGCGTAGGAGACAGAAGAACTGTGACGCCATTTCGTGCAGATTGTGTCGCGAGGACTACTGCAGTGGGGATGAAATTCCAGGCCAAAGGCTTGGTGGGAACAATGGGTGAATTTAGAAAGAAAAATGAAGTTAACATGAAGTGGGAGATGCTTACCTTCTTGTGCTTTCTGGGGTGTTGGTGGTTTAATTCCAGTCTGAACACTTTCAGGTCCATTTATGCTAATGACGATTGCATGAGCCATGGATGGAAAATATAAGAGGCTCCGTGATTGTTGAGAACGTCAGTAAGAGCAGTATCATATGCAACTACAATATGTGCAATTTTCCAGCATGAAGTTCGGAGGTTTCCTTTCCCGTGTACAATCTTAGGATTGTAAGAAATTTGTACTGTGTTAGTGAAATTCACAGAATTACTTTCATTAATATATAATTACAATTTTGTTTTGGCGAGGCCAGCTTGAACGGGTTTAGATGTGATTCATGTGGAAGGAGTATGGGAATGTGCGATCACAGTGAATTTCGTGGAGTGGCAGAAAACATGCGAGGGTCCATTCTGGCCGAAAGGATGTCAGGGTAATAAGAAGGCGGAGTTATTGATCTGCAGTCGATGCATGGAAGTTGGCGGGTGCGGTTTAAGGAGAGCTTTTTCACCTCACTTTTGCAAGGTTGGAAATACGGTGCATTATCCAACTGCCAGATTTGGCGAGCAACATTGTTCGCATGGCATAGCTTGGTTGGCACAAATCCATTCTTGTGCAATGGAGCAATGTTCCTGGCGCATGAGTTCAGGAAGTCTAGGTGGTTGAGATGTGGTTTCAGTTTGAGTTGGAGTTTTTATAATGACAGAACCTATTTGGTATTGAAGGGGTATTGAGTTAGAAGTTTGAGTTGCGTGGCGAGTCTTGACTACTTTGGGCTTCACCGGGGGTTGAGGACGGTGGATTTTAAAGACAGGTTGTCGACGTGTAGAATTGGGAAGGGGAGAAAGTCTCCGTAACTTGGCATCAGCCAATTCAACCTTGCGTCGAAGGTGGTTGTTGCTCGCAGTCAAGTTAGAGATGTTGAGTTTGTATGCTGTGATTATTTTTTCGGTGTTGGTAAGTTTGCTTTCAAGGTTGTGAATGTAAGTCGAGACGGGTGCAGAATTTTTCTTCAGTCTAGCCAGTTCTTTGGTGTTAAGGTCAAGCCGGTGGCGAATGGATTTCCGTAGGGTTGAACTATTGCTGTAAGTGAGGCAGTCAGTCGACTTGGCTGGGGTGCAGTCTAGTCCAAAGGAGGAGTTTCAGTCTCCTATTGGTTGATTTTCAGCAGGTTCAGGTTGGGTGATCGAAGCACATATTTCAGTTGTGGTAAGTGATGCGGGAGTTACGGTGGCTGTAGGCTTTGTTGGAAGAGTTTTTGGGGTAACAGCATGTCTCCCTGAAGATAGGTGGGAACCGGCGGATGATGAAGAGATAGAAGGAAGAAGGGACGCGTCAACGTTTGGAGTTCAGGAGGCCATTGCATGGTCACGGGCTTTCTTTTCTTTCATCTGGGTATAACGGATTTTTGCAGCACGATTTTTAATGCAAATGAGTGGCCAGGCGTCAGCTGAGATAGAAAGGCAAATTTTGCATGGGTCCAAATCGTAGTTGCATTTTCGGTGGGTCTGACAGGCGGTATGGTGGTCATACCGAGAGCGTTTGGAAACAATCGCCGCACAGGTGCAGGTATCCGGGGATCTGACAAGTTCAGGGTTCCATCCACAGATTAGTGTTGTAGATTTTCCACCACGAATTTTGGGTGCCATGAAGGTAAGAGCAGGTTGTGAAGTTAGAACAGCGATGACAAAAAAACACGAAGCGAGGAAAATCGCGACTGTCGCGAGCGGAGAGTGGGAAAAAGATGTGCAGTGATTGGTCGAGACGGTTTTAGGTTGGTTGGAGTCGAGGGTCTCAGTGGTGGTGAGGATGGGTTAGTCAAGCGTTGATTGATTGTGATGAAGAACCGTCAGGTGCGGGCGTCCAACAGAGAAGTTTATTGGTGCAAGGTTTTTGACGTGAGTTAATGGGGTGATGAGTTTTAGAAAAATAGGTCAAGTTAGGAAGGCTTTCGACAAAAGTTGATCAGTGCGGGCGAGCTTTCGATGCAAGTTCTTCAGTGTCTGAGGTTTCCGAATAGGTAAAAATGTTCTTTCGGGTTCTTCATTGATAATTGTATGCGAGTGTCGGGGAAGATGTGATGTCGGGACGTTGCCAAAGGTGGATGAATCAGAGGTTGTCAGGGAGAAAGAAGTAGGATCATTGAGGAGAGCTTGTTCCATTCAGTGATGTGAAGGTTTGCGGCAAGTGAGTGAAGATGGCTTTCCTCGTTAATGGTGAGAAGAGGATTCGTGGCGGGGGGGGGGGGGGGGGGGCTCCATAAGCGTTCCAGGACGGACAGGAGGTCCCAATGTTACAGATGGGGTGCCAGGGAAGGAATTAGGTCTCTGAACGGGGCATCAGACTTATGAAGGGGAAGTTGTGCAGGGTGTGCTCGGTCGAGGGGATCTGTAAGCAAGTGGCTGGATGCATGGTGAATCGGTTGAAGCCGTGAAAGCGGCGAAGGATACCTTTGAAAGATTAGAGGTGAGAGGTGTAAGCTTGATGATTCGTTATTTATTTATTATTATTATTATTAATTGGATGGTTGGAGACAACAGTTTCCAGTTGATTTGAAGACGGAAAATGGTGCGGACCTGGATGTCAAATGGTGGGATCAATGGGTTGAAGAGAATGAAGTCGAGATAACCATTCCCCTGAAGGTTTTGTGTTGCGGGAGAGAGCGTCGGATGTTGTATCGGGGTTATGTTCGACATGAGTGGTAGGTGAATCAATAGTCCGTGGTTTTGGATTCAGCAATGAGGAAGAAGTCGATGATGAACAAGGTCCGAAGCGTTGGTAGGAGTTTAAGTCATGGAGGCCGTGAACAGCATTGCGAGGGCGAGCATCCACTAAGAATTTCAGATCAGGAGCGTAGCGCTGGCAGGGCGCAGTCCTGGTGAAAACTTGGCCGGAGATCGAGATCTTGTCATCAGTTAAGGTGATGAACCGAGGGCGAAGGCAAAGAGCTTAGAAGGAAAGTCTTGGAAGGGACAAAAGTGACAGGTGTTCAACGAAGGTTTCGTTGTTGTGGGTTGTCTTCAATACTTCCAATTAAGCGAGTAGCGCTGGAGGCGAGGCCAGGAGTTAACAAGTGATTGTCAGGATGAGTTTGGGGAGAGACGACATGGTGGATTGTCCAAAAGGACGAAGGCAAAGGCGAAGGCGCAGACGAAGCTCGAAACGAGAGGGGTGCTCGAAAGTGTAGGCTGATATTTGTTCCTCCAGTCAAAGATGAAGACGAAGGTGGAGGCGAAAAAAGAAAGAGTGGAAAGGTGTTGGCCAGTCTTTGATAAGAGGGAGGCAAGAAGAAGCCGATGCTATCAGGAGCCATTCCTGATAGCGATCGGCGAAGGTCCGGTGACAGTCCTAGGCGAAGCGAAAGATGAGGCGAAGGACGAAGGATGAAAGGAGTTGACGAACTCACTGCGAGGAGTGGAGTGAGGACTGCTGTATATGACTCCGCATCGAAAACAGATGGAGGCCGAAGGTGAAAGGTGATGATAGAGTTCACTACGGTCGGTTCATAGAGCGGGGCTATCAACGAGGCATTGTGCTGGCTTCAAATGAGTAGCGTGCAGACAGCGAAAGACGAAAGCGAAGGTAAGCGAAGGGGCGAGTTGAGAACAGTAGGGCAATGAAATGGTGTCATGATGATCATTGGAGTATGCAAAGACGATGTTGAAATCTTCTAGAAGAGGGACCTTCGTTGAGCTTGTTATGATGATCTTTATAGGGAAGCTTCTTCTTGAAGACGAAAGCGAAAGTCGAAAGAAGAAGGCGATGGAGACAGGGTAACAGCGTGCGTCGCAGACGGGCGCTGGAGGAAAAGAGATGGCTGGCTTTCGCCGTAGCCCTATTTTTGGAGGGTCTGCGCACATTGCACATGCGCAGATGGGCGAGTGAGCTGGGCATATCAAGAGAATTAAAAATCCTCCATGGTAAACAGCATTCAGGAACTGAATCCAATAAAATTTATAGGTAGTGGATATTTTCTAACTGGCAACTAGAAACCAGCTTAACGGTATTAAAAAAGAAATACCATTTCAATGACAACGAAGCGCCAACCTCTGCCTCACAGACCTTTTTCATAGATCTTTTTCCTATTTCATTACACTCGACAGAAAAAAAGTGTATTTAAAATAAAATTCAGTTTCACAGGGATTTGCGTTAATTTTTTTTTTAATTTGCAATTCCACTCGTAATTTTACTTGCAATTGTTTCTGTGGGTAATTTTTAATTGTGGCGAATGGGATTCTCTTTTCTTTATTTTTTGTGGAGCCGGGGGGGGGGGCGCTCCATTTTAATACTAGTGCAGGCGTATATGAAATTTCCTGAAATCCAATTTAGCGAAATTTAAGAAAACCATAGCAACTACTATGATATTGATGAAAATACCATCTTGCTCAGTGAAATTCGCCATAACCATTTGATGAAACAGTAACTGCCATTTCGCCCAAAATTATTTAATTATTTTCGGTATGATAAAACGAGAAAACACAAAGTTTAGTCGATAAGGGACAAAAACACAGGCCAGCCAATTGTCCATATTTGTACTTGTTATACTTAAATATATCCCTAATATAATGAAGATGGAAAAACGTGCAGGATCTTCCCTTACCCAGCTCGGAGTGTATCAAGTCTCCCCATCCTCCAGCAAAAAAAAAAAAAACAACTTATATTGGCTTCTAACGTTTTAACTGTTGGCGAGATCGAGAACGTACTAGTCATAGAAAATGTTCAGCATGTTTTAGTTTGGGGAATACATTCCATTCGAAATCGCTACGCATTTTAACCGCTGTGACATTACCACTACACCTTTAAATGTCCGTAGGATGGCCACGGTTCACGGTAAATAATTTTGATTAGCCTTGGTTTTAAGAACACAACCCACTTTTTGGAAAAGCCTAGTTATATCAATTTTGGTGAGTTATAGAGCTCAGGAGTACTCTGGATTAGAAAATGACTACCTTGTCATTTTCACAGCTGTAACATCCCTAGGGAGTCTTTAAATGGATGTAGGACATCTATAACTGAAATACTGCATCATTACTAGGATCACTGGAAAGAAGGGGTAGGAAGCTTAACATTACCACTTCATCTCTAAATGAACATAGGATGGCAACTATTATAAATAACTAGCTGGACCCATGCATGGTATACTGAATTTTCTGAACTCGTCTCAGCCAATTTTTAGTGCATCCCAGAAAAATATTTGTTACGCGAATTTGAAGGTAGTAATTCCAGAATTTTTCCTCTAATGCAGTTCGTAGAGCATCCCTGATAAATAATTACTCTCTGAACTAGGAGGAATTGAAAGCTCCATTTTTGCGTGCCAAGCTGGTCAATCTTGATATCTTGCACTCCAGACACCAATGCATGACCAGACGTGCATTTACATATTCGGAGTCCTACACCATCTTTCTCTATGCCATTTTTACAAACCTAAATTATTCGCTGTTAAAGGTCATGTACAATATTCAAAAAAATAATTTTTGAACGCATCAGTTAAAATTTTAAGTAAAACTAGAGTTTTATGAACGCTCGTGCAGATGAATGTCTTAAGAAAAACAGCCAAAATTTGCTTGTGAATGTTGTGAATGTGTTCTCGGAAGAAAAAAATAGGCCCTAAAATGAACCTGCTTACAGCACTTCCCTCCCCCTCCCGCAAAGCAAATCTGTCTACACCAGGGGTCCCAAAGCTTTTCAGACTGAGGGCCATATAGTACAGTTACTTATGTTTCGCGGGCCAGATTTTTGCTCATCTGATTCTATATGGGTTTCTGCAGTGTTTTTGCTGTGTTATGCTAGTTATGCTGTGTTTTTGTAAATTAAGATCACAGTATTTGTCCACCCCCTTCCCAAAATTACAGTTGCTCCTCACTGTTGGAAACTGTGGGCTTACGTCTCTTGGCAATTATCGATGTTGAAATTCAAAAGTGGAAGCTCCAATGCTAAGTAGTGCAGATCAGGACTCCGATCCTGAACAAAGTCGAGATCTTCCCAATTTCGAAAAAGTAACCTTCGCTTCATTCAGGTGAAAGGAAAATATACTTTCAAAAGGAAAAAAAAAAACTGAAAAATTGCATTTATTGAAAGTAAAGCACGGGCCGGATAAAAATGCTTCGCGGGCCGCATCTGGCCCCCGGGCTGTAGTTTGGAGACTCCTGGCTCTACACCAACTGTCGGAAAACAAAATTGTCTGCAGCTAATCTGTTTTTATCAAGTGATTACCAACTTTGGTGTTTTTGTTAAACTTATCACTGCAGTACCCTACTGGTCTGGCTATTCCACAATGTTAAGATATCGAGATAATTAAAATGGTGCATTGGAATGTCAAAATCGGTATAAAAAAATTGACGAAACGGCAGAAATTTGTCCAAAATTTGTCCACGTGGCCTTGCACTGTCCATATGTCACGCTGATTCTGATATAATAATAATAAAAGTTTCAACCACAAATGTGGTTAGGAATTTGGAAGGGGCAAAGCCCACTAACACCAACACTATGCTAACTGTCAGAAACTCATAAAAAACAATATTAAAAGGATAAAAAGATGAAAATAAAATATCGAAGCCAAGCCCGCCAAGAACAGGGTCAACCTAGGCACGATTCATTCGACGAATTCCGGTCTCTTTTGGAACCTCCCAAGAGGGCATGCGTTGAAGATCTGCTTAAAGGCTGCAAGAGAACATGCTGTAACCGCGGTCTCAGGCAGGGAGTTCCAAGCTGGAGCAACCCTAACCGTGAAAAAATTTTTTCGGCAATCTAAGTTTGCTCCTTCAATAGAGAGTTTAAGGGAATGTCCCCGAGTAGATTTAATTCTGCTCAAGTCGAAAAAAGGCAAGTCAACATTTAACGTTCCGTGGACAATCCTACAAGTTAGAATTAAGTCAAATTTCAAACGACGCAGTTCCAATGATTCCAACCCCAAGCGTTTGATTCGCGTATTGTAGGGCAAATCACGGAAGCCATGTAGATACTTAAAAAAACGCCGCTGCACCGACTCCACAAGATCAACATCCTTTAAGAGGTATGGCGACCACACTGGGGTTGCATATTCAAGAAGCGGGCGGACAAAGACTCTAAATGCCCAGACTTTTGTAGTCAAATTTCCAGAAGTAAAGCAGAGATTTACGATAGCCAAACGCTTAAATGCGGCAGCAGTAATCTTCCCGCAATGGAGGGTCGATTTCAAATTTGACGTAAACCAAATGCCAAGATCACGAATCACACACACATCCGGGAGAACGTGGCTTTCAATCGAGTAGGCGAAAGGTAAAATTTCGTTACCGATGTGGAAAGATTGGCACTTTGACAGTGAGATTGGCAACTGCCACAATAATGACCAATCGGCCACGTTATCAATCTCCCCAGATAGAGTCTCACAATTCCCTCGTTCCACAACCTCTGACCCAATCTTCATGTCGTCAGCAAATTTGTATCCAGAAGCCGAGTCGTTTTTGCATTTAAGATCGTTAATGTAAACAACAAAAAGTAAGGGGCCAAGTACAGACCCCTGTGGAACACCGCTAATAATCGAGGTCTCGGAAGAGAAGGTATTAGCAACGAGGACCCGTTGTGAGCGGTTTGAAACGAAAGCAGAAATCCATCTTAAAAGATTTCCTCCAAACCCAATTTTTTTGAGTTTATGCAGTAATTTTCGATGGACAACCGACTCAAAAGCCTTCTGGAAATCAATATAAATAACATTGGTCGGTACACCAACATCGAGGGCACTAGTCCAACGGTCTAATGCAAGCAGTAATTGTAGGGTAGCCGAACGTCCAGGCATAAAACCAAATTGGTCATAGTTAATAAAATTGGTCATAGTAAAATAAAATATCCCCCCCTCCCTCATTATCCCTAGCTGGTTTCGGAACCTTTTGTGGAACCATTTCCAGTGGCACCGATCATGTTTTAATTAAGGCTTAGACGCAATTACACTTCTCCTCGAAGAGATCGAGGAATCGATGAAGGAGACCCAAAATCGAAATTTCAAGTCTGCCCTCGGGCAAGGGTTAACCTAGATTTGGTTCCAATGAACTAGCTTCAAGTCGTATTGATTTGAGTAAGAGATGTCATATGCCTTGTCTAAATCAGATTTCTGGAAGTATATTCAGTTAAACTTAAATCTTACTACCGGTCAAGCATTTTTCCTTGCACAAACGATAAGGAGTTTGCCATAGGACACTAATGGAAGACAAAATACCACCTACAAAACAGCACGCTATTTGGCATTTCATACTAAAGGCAATACGATTTGAATCTAGATGGAGTATTTGTGTTTAAGCCTAGTTTACATCTAGCCCGAAGTCAAACTTGAAATCTTAATTTCGGTCTCCTTCGGCAATTCATTGATCTCGCCGAGGGAAGCTGCAATTGCGTGTAAAGGCCGGAACAGACGTGCCAGTTCCCGAGGCCTCATTTACAACCCTGCCGAATTCCTGCAAATGGGGAATGGGTAGGATGACATAACAGCGAACCAATTAAGAGTGCTAAACCAAAAATGATCATTCGTCATGGAAGCGGGGAATCAGCGTAATCTAATTCTTCTTTTATATTGGTTGTTGAACCAGAACAATAGCGCCGTAATCCTCTTACTTGCTGCGCGTCTTTCTGACCAGGCTTGAAAATTCAACGAGTTCACTGCAGTTGTAAGAGGAAGGTGACAGATGGGCCAAGTTGGGGTTGAGGGGGACTAATTGCTGCCCTGCAGCAGTACGACCGCGAGTTGACTCGCTCATCTCTCCCAGCCTTAACACCCCCTATTTGTGCAAGAAAAAAGGCTCAGACCATCAGTAAGATTAAGTTTAACTGAACCCACTTCCAGAATCAGGCTTAAACAAGGCATTAAAAAAAGATTAAAAAATTGTCCTTCACCCCCTCCCCCCAGGTCTGGGTTTGGCTGGTGCTACTACTGAGTACCATCATTTAATCTTTAAGTGGGTAAGTGTAAGATGGTACCTCATTTATGATAAATTAATATGATAGCCTTGGTGGAAAGGCATCTACCTTTCAGTAAATTAATTATGACGCTTGAAGGAGTACATTTAAGTCTAAAAATATTTATATTCAGAATAAATATGTTACGTGTAAATTAAAACGTAATTTTGCAGGGTTGTTTTGACGTAAAATATGCATAGAATCTTCTTTTAGCACAACTTAAGTTTAACCCTTTGTGCTACCAGTATGTTATCGATCTGATCAACTTAAGGTTACACGTAAAAAGAATACCTTAAAACCTTTTTTTTTGGAGGGGGGGGGGGGAGAGGGAGTGTGGGAGATCCAGCGTGTTTTCCTATGTTTTTTTTTTTCATTTATTGAAGTTGTCTATAGATGGTGTAAATTTGGCAGGTTTTCTGGAATTGAATAATTATGTCATTATTGTAGAGTTTAGATTTTTTATAGTAACTTTCACAACAGCACACTAACCCACCAAAAAAAAAACTAAGTTTTAAAATGTTCACTTATATTTTATTGTCACAGACAATTTTTGTCTAATGCAGCGTTTCAATAATAACCAATTCTATTTTACTACATTATTTTCCTATAAAAAAAATACTAACTTCATAATTACTTCCTACTCTTGCCAGAAAGAATGATTCCATCAAACTTTTGCTGGAACCATTTCATGGCATCATCTTTGTTAAGGCGATGGCTCGGTCCGACTTTGCCCCACTTTCTCTTCTTTTCCGATATATTAAATCCAGGTCGGCAGAGAACGACGTAAAAATCCAAACCATAGATTCCGATGCTTGGATCGTACTTGATGCCCAAATCGATGTGTTCTTGGATGCCAAATCCAAAATTGCCTGTATCGGAAAAACAGTCTTTGTGCAATTCGTAATCGCGCACTTTTAGACCTTTCTCCAATATCTCTTCGGCTTTCAATCCTCTGACGGTCAAGTGTGCTGCTATTTTTTCATTACGGCGAATTCCGAAAGAGCGGACAGTGTATCGCGCCTTGGAAAACACAGGTTGCTGTCCTGTAAGCTGTTCCAACACTTTGGCCGCCCTCGTCAATCGATCTCCCGATTCTCCAACGCAGATGTTTAAACATAATTTGCGAATGCGCACTTCTCTCATGGGATTGCGTTCCTTGTTTTTCTTTTGATCTTTGCCTTTGGCTGCCGACGACTCGCTCTTTTCCATTTTGTATTAAAAAACTTTCACAGTGCTTCACGCCTTTCCTTAACGTTAAATTTGGTGATGATAGGCCTTTTTGTGTTTCGAAATTCTTGCACGAAATGAAGTTTCATTTCCACGCGGAGTTGATTGTTAAATTCAAAGCAAATTGGTCGTATTGTTGAAGCAATTCTTGAGAGCTAATAAAGCAAGTGAGGGGTACCGTAGCACAAAGTGTAAGCAGTACGTTTTTGTATCTCGTGACACTGTTGTGGGAAATTGTTGGCTCGTGCAATTATGGTTTCGAAGCAGCTTTCATAATTTTTCAAAGCGCCCAATGGGGCGTTACATGACAAGGTTGTGTACTTATTCAGCAGTACAGAAGTTGTCAACAACAATTCATTTTATTGCTAGAGTCTTGACTTCAGGTCGTACGCTCTGTAACAGTGAAAGTCTAGACACAAGTGTGTCGCGCCAAGTTAGGCAACAATCATCACAACAAACATCACATCAATTGAATTGTCGAAGTTGTAAACCATTGTAGCGCGGCGCCATAGCGTCTTATATCTTGAAGCATAGTTGGGCACATTTCAGGTACTTAAGGAAAAATAATAATGCGATACAAAAGCTTAAATTGTGTTGAAATCAAGAGCAATGACCCACCTGACAAAAATTAACTCGTGTAGAAATGCCAGCTAAGCTGCTTTCAATGCAAAATCTGACCCTCAATAACGTTGAAAATGTGCTAGCAGCTAATTCTAGTCCGCTCATCCCCATGTTAATTTCCATAGGGTGATTATTCATCGATACCGAGATAACGGGAAGGCTCCAAGCTATGCAATTGGACGAATGGCTGCAGTACGATACGAACTGCGTACCTTTTATGGGTTGGAGCCTAGGGGTGTAACGAGGATGGCGTGGAATGGCGCGTAAGACGAAAATATTTTTATAACCATTGTTAGTATTGTCGGCATCATCTCTCATTGGACAGCCAAAGTTCGGACAATGACAACGTGTATACTGACGTGCGTGCCTAGACACAATAAATCTAAACAACGTTGCCAAAGAAATTGTATTCATGTCCAATTCACGAAAAATAAACCAACTCTAAGCCAAAGCAAAATAAACAAAGCCAAAAACTGGTGAAGAGGCCACCAAGTTGAGAGTGGTTCGGCCC
>JAHWFP010153007.1:4732-32922 GCA_023313725.1 Lithobius niger | reverse complement strand
TATCGGATCGGATCGGTCAAAGTTGGTATCGGCCGAGCCTTAATTATAAATGATACTTGATTTAGGCGGCTAGGAACTGCTTTTATTCCCCAATTTTCACCCCCACACCCCAGTACCAGCAGTCAATTCCTACAAGCTTTTCATCCGCGATAAATCCTTACCTTCTTATCTTCTTTCAGCAACCGTGACCAAAAAGGACCATCTTCTTTCTTTTTTAAGACAAACTCTATTATTCTGTCACGGACTACATGCTTAGAATCCTACATTTAAAAAAAATAAATTAAACCAAATCAATCAATATAACCATGGAACATATTGAATCCAGAAAAATAAATTATTATTATACATGCAATTTTCATTTGAAATTTGCAGCCGCACTGAGTAACGAGATATCAGTAAACTAAGTACCTCACAATGATAAAACGTGATCTATACAGTACGGTTGAAGCTACGCAAGTTTTTTTTTTTCATGGTAGAACACATGAAGGTCTTTTGTGCAGCCTGGAGGAGGTTCACAATCTCAAGTCAAATCCATTTTTATGACATCACGCAGGATCGCGGGAGCCAGATTTGCGATAGATTATTAGTAGACTCGACATACAAGCATCACATTTTGTTTGCATAACCATACACACTGCCGGAGAACACATTAAAAGAGTATGATGATGAAGACAATCTTAGGACACCAACACGAATTTTGCGCTGGGACGTCGTAAATTGTATACAATAATAGGGAATTACTTTGCTGCCGCCACATTTTCCACAGGAGCCTTATGTGTGTAATTTGAAGCATAAATCGGTTCAATTTTTAACTCTGCCTGCTACAAGCTTTTAATAAGGAAGTCGAGCAAAGAGGAAAACCTGGGGATTTGATCCAGGAAACCACCGATCCCCGCAGGGACCAAGATAATGGCCAGAATTAGCTAGAACAGATCCTGTAGAGCACTGAAGGAGCCTGGTATCTAAGGTGTTTGGCAGGGGCTTTGTTAGGGACCCCCTTTTACTAAACATTGTGTCACCAAAGAAATACATGAATTTTTCGGACAACGTTAAAGGCAAAATTGAAACTTTTTCATGAACAATGTAAAACTAGAATGTATGCACACTATCCTCGCAGTACAATCAAAAAGAAGATATTATATTTTGTTAGGTTTTTACACTTTGTATAAGTTTTGCAATCACTTCACTCTCTGTAGAGGAATCTTCTGTATTAAGAAATCTCGGTATAAAGAACCAATTTTTTGCATACTAGGTTGTATGTTATAAAGAGCCTACTGTAAAATAAAGTACCGATACACTAATTCAAAGAAGATGCACAGAAAACTTGGAAAATCTTAGTAGTGTTAAGTGAAGAATAAAGTCCCCAGATACAATTAGGGACGCGGCTTCAACTTCTTCATATGGGGAAAATGAACCAGCTACGATTGGATACTTCCACAATTGGACACTCACTCTGCCCTAACACAGCACTTATGGTATATGACAAATGAAAGTTTAATAATAAACTAAGACTCGTTAATTAACTAAAGAAAGACTTTCCGTTATTTAATGAAAGTCTTTATCTTTTGTAAAGTGGATAGTTCATTTATTCCTGTTCCTTATCACTACAAACAAATAGATAAGGAGTCGTGCCCTACACAAACAAGCAACCATTTAGAATTACCTCTGGACTGATGTCTTTAAAAAAGTTCAGTGTTACTTCATAGTCCTTTTGATCTGTCCCACCTTTACCCCTGCAAAAGAAAAATCATCAAATGAGCATTACAAACTAAATGGTATTATTTGGTGGTAACTGGTCGTTACTGTTTTGGATATTTTAATATGAAAGAAGGCACTAAAATTATAACAATAGTTCATTTAGTCCTTGCGATGAAAGGTGCAAAGCAGTGAAACAATCAGTTAAAGATTGTAACGGCATTGGCTCACCCTCATACCTACTTGTGTGCTGTTGTGCAACTAAGGCACCAAAATCATTTGTTGAACAGCAAGGACTTTTAGGTTTTGCACCAAAACCATGGGCGGACGCGGACGTGCAGGTGAATGTGGCCAAGTATTGTTGGCCACGATACGATTTGGTAAAAACTTTGCAACCAAGAACTGGATTGGTTAATGAACTCATGAGCTGATTAGTTGTCCGGTTGAGCCACGGAGCCGACCGGAGCATATAAAAAGCAAGCGCTTCAGAGTCCGACGTTCTTTTCTCGCCGATTCTTGTGTTCAGAATGATCATTATAATGTCACCCAAATCGTGTCATGATTATTTGTGAAATACTTAGTTGTACAGATGATTTTCATTTATTCACACATCTACGAAGGAACTTAACTCTTTTTTTATATTCACTTTATCTATTATGCTTTTCACAACCAGAAGCATTCTATACAACTTTTCTGTCGATCAAAAAAGTGACCAAAGTGTTATTTTCAGCAAAAAAAAAAATGACTTTTAGGGACCTCCTCTAAAAAAAAAAGTAACTTAGTTGATATAGTGATAAAACGGGTACACCAACTTCCGTTGTCTAGTAACCATCGATGAGTTCATTAGCAAAGAGATAGGGGAAGGAGGTGATGTAAGAAAGAGGAAGTGGAAAACAGTCTTACTTTAAAGCTTTCTCATCGGTACACCTTCACTAAATACGGGCGTTTATTGTAGTTATTTCCCGGCGCCGGGTACCCGGAATTTTCAGTTACCCGGCCGGGTACCGGGTACCCTCAAAAGGGGCCGGGTACCGGGTACCCGGTACATCCCTAACCATTATCCAAAAGATTGAACAGAGAAATCACACGCACGTCCTACTGTGTGTATGTGTGTGTCCAAAAGTGATATGTTGGATCCAAGATGGCGGCCTGGCCTCTGCCGGCAGGCAGAGCAGCGTGCCAGACGGGAGTCGCATGCAACTGATTTTAGATTGGAGCTTAAAACACAGTTTTAGATTTGTAGACAAAGGAAGCTTAAATTAAGTGATTTAAGCATGATGACTGAAGTTAAGTATTTTGCAGATAGTAAGAAATCCGACTTTCCAGGTAACCAAACCTGTGCGGGAACTCTGCACATGTATTTAGCAGACGCAGGAGAGGCTTCTCCCATTAAGTTGTACATTAATTTATCTAGTTCATTGATTAAAAACGATGGTTCCCATGTAGATAAGAATCATGCTGCCGTACAAATTAATCCTTAAGAATATATCGCAATCTTCACCTATTTTGCAAAAATAAGGGTGAGTTACAGATTTAACTCTAGTGATGGTTGAGGATTATTTTTTTCGTAGCTACTGAAATTGAAAATTGTCAAGTAATACAACAGCCACCAAAGTGCGATTTATTGAGACTCGGCCTTCGACCGAGGTAAACATTTGAGGTAACAGTCCTGGACAATTACCTGAAAAACTTATGGCCACCTATAGGAAGATAGCCTATTTTACTCAAGTTACTTAGCAAAACCTGCCCCTAACAACAGGATAGAGTACGGAGCTTGAAAAAGACCAACATTTTCTGAATCTTGCACCGTATCATCTCATGCAAGCTTCTGAATAACGTGAATTAAAAATACAAAAGAATGGTGATCGTGAAAATTCATTAGCAGGAAAACGTCACATTAAAAAGTTTTTTTTTTCCATTTTGCGGCCAAATCCGGCATCCAGAAGTAATGCTATTCGAAGCGTTCCATCCTTCCTGTTCTTAACAGCCAATTTCAATTCAACTACTTCTTATTTAACTCACAACCCGGCAACTAATTTAAACATTTTTCTCGGTTCTTTAAAAATAAATTGACAAATAGGGAACAAATTTCTGGATCCAAAATCAAATTGTATGTAAAAGTGGGAGTTATTTTCAAAAAAAACTTGCAAAATTTGGGTGGGGGGTCTTGATGCTCCACGCAAAGTAGTAGTTTCTTAAATTTGTCCCCCCCCCCCCCCCCCCCCAACAAAAAACTGGAAACCAGCTCTTACTTTTTTGGGTTGGATCTAGTCTACGATCCAGAAAATAGGTCCCTATTTCTACTTATTTTTAGAACTTGAATACATTCTAGTTGGATGCTTCTTGCATGACATCCTGTGTAGCAACAAACAATACTGCCAAAGAACATCTTTTCTGCACTTGTGTAAGCATATAGTTAAGTCACAAACATGAGTCGTCAATCAATAAGTGGGTGTTGCTAAGAGTTGGATCCCATAGTTCACGCACGATTGGTTCCAACAGGTCGTTGACGGTGGTAGCTCACCTGAAATATAACTTGTCAACTTCTAGCTTGATTGTGGGAGATTTACAGTCTTCCAACATGATCGTCAAGAAGACCACTTGCTTCCGTTGAGCCCATTGAACTGGGGGAGGAGTTACTCTACAACAAAAATTCAATTAGCACTGCACACTAACGAACCAATGACACACATTTTCTAACAAAAGTAGCTTACAATACATTTGACAAGTTTAAAACTTGGACAATGGGTTTAATGCGATGGATCCACAAGACAAACAACAGCACACAATGGTAACGTTTTTGCCTGGGTGGTAATGGGATGACATTACTGAAAACTGTCTGGCTATTGAATAATCAAATGCAACAGTTCCCCATATAGCAAATTTTCGACTGCAGCATTCCGTCTTTGCAGGCTCTTCCAAGGTTAAGTCTTTCTTTCGATTACATGCTCGGTTGTGAACACGATCACCACCCAAGATCGTGTTCACAACTAAACACATAATCAGAAGACAGACTTGCCTTTGAAGAGCCTGAAGAAAACTGCAGGCTGCAGTCCAAAATTTGCTAGATAGGGAAATATCTTTAGTGTGGAAGTCCGCTATGGAGAAGTTTCACTCTTGGAGGTAATTTTGATGCAGTGTTCCATAGTAACGAGCGTCATCGTGACGGACTTTTTTTTGTGAACACAAAACAAAGTGAAACTTGTAATGCAATTTGCACTGTTTCGAAGTCGGCAAAAAAATCTTAGAAAGATTTGCAGAAGACTCCCTAACCAAATGAGAAAAAAATCCTTTTGCACCACAAAAAGATAAAAGATTTAATAACGCTCTAGTAGCAAAACAAGGTCTCAAAACAACGAGAACAATAAATATTTTCGCGAATTTTCAACAGCTATGAGAATCTTCGTAGGAATTTATCCTGCTGTCTTCTTCAGGCAAATAAAAGAACAGTTCACTTCTAGTTACATCACATTGCACTCATGTAAGCGATTGATCGAGCCGTGCGTGACCAAACCTCCAAGTAGAAGGCCTTTCACTACCCGTTCGGCTTGCCCTTCCACCGCGCTCTCAGTCTCTCCGCCAAATCTTCCCTCACTAAATGTCCGATTGCTGGAGTTGATGGAGGTTGGAGATTCATAAGAAATCTCCCATCAATTTTGTGCCTTACAATGGCTAGACTCGAGGCACCGCAAATGTCTATCACTCATAGAATTGGACTTCACCAGTGTAATTGTCTTCTCCCAATCTATAAGATGTTGAGTGGCCTTGTGGTGGGCTGCAACACTGTTCCTCATCCCCTCTCCTCGTGTATGCCTCACTCGTACCTGTTCTCGTCTACCCAATATAGATCGCGTCACAGCCTCCACACGGTACTCCTTCCTTTACATTCGCAATTTTGTTCAGGGCTGCTTCTTCATTCTTCTTCACCTCCGTTCTGCTATTTACTTGTCGGTGGTTTCCTTCTTTTTCTTCATAAGCCCGGTTTTAATACCATCGGGGTTCCGAAAAAATGACTTAAAATTTCGTTGTTTTAGCAACTTTTCCAGATTTACACTCTGCTCTCCTAGGTAAGTCACTCCTATTCTCTCGGTTCGTTTACCTGTCTTTTTACCTCCGCTATTCTCCCTTCTTGCCTTCTCCACTTTCTTCACAGTTTGAGCTTCCTTCATCAGAACGTTCAGAAGACGTGGGGGATATCCTAGCTTCACAAATTTACCTTTCATTTCTTCCAGGTAGGTCTTTTCATCCGCAGTCTTCATTGAGTTTCGAGCCACCCGGACAAACTTGTTTCGTGCAATGGCTCTCAGTTGGCTACGTGGATGTCCGGATGGCGGCGTGCATAGACGATCCCCCTCGTCGTGGCCGTTGGTTTCTTGTATGACTTGTAACCTACAGTCCCATCATCTTTCTCAAGTCTAGTGCTTCTACTTGTGTTCGCGTGAGATTTATTCGTTTTTTTCTTGGTTTCTCTAGCATCAGCCGTTGTATCTTCCACCTCACATCTATGAGGTATAGTCACTCAATAGTCTCTGCACGTCGGCTACAAAATTGGCTTCCAGGTCTCCATTCAGCCTAGAGAGCACTGGGATGAATTTCATCTAACCTAGGCAGGCCTACCCATTTTTCATCTTCTGTCCAACGCTCTCGAATGTCATTCCAGTTGCAGTCGCCACTTGGCCAGTAGACCTAAAAAGTACTCGCCATTTCAGAATTTAAAATCGCCACATACCAAAAACATCTTGCACAATGCATGGTTTCCCTAATTTATGCATTTATAGAGCTGTAAAATTTTCTTTCATCCCAGTACTGTTGCAGAAAAGGTTGTTGCGTAGCCCTTGTAAACCTGAGCATAACGCCGCAAACTGTTCGTCTAGCTTATACGATTTCCGAGATAACACCATTTGAGCGCAATTTTGTATTGCTAGTCGCCGTTTTGGCGAGTAGGGCTAAATTCCAAGTCGCCAACTGTTGATTTTCAATCGCCAAATGGCGAGTGGCGACCGACATTGGAGAGGGTTGCTTCTGTCAATGCCCTATTTGACAAATTCACAACCAATTCCTCATTTTTTTCACTTTCACGACCGCCAGAGACTCCATATAGCAAGCAGTATAGACTGGAAAGTGGCCGAACTATTGAAAAAGTAGCCTATGTGGCTAGTTCGAGCAGACTAAAACACATGGGGAATTGCTGGCAGCCCTGGAGAAGGTTTGATTAGAAGAAGATGTACTCGTCTCGTTCGACGTGGTAGAAGGAAGGATTCCATTGCTGGACGTCCAGCTAGGCCAAAATGATGGGACCGTAAGTTATAAGCCCTACAAGAAACCAACGGCCACGATGAGGGGAATAGCCTATGCATCCGGACATCCACGTAGCCAACTGAAAGCCATTGCACGAAACGAGTTTGTCTGGGCGGCTCGAAACTCGATGACGACCGTGGATGAAAAGACCTAACTGGAAAAAGTGAAAGGTAAATTTGTGAAGCTAGGATATCCCCCCACGTCTGCTAAACGTACTGATGAAGGAAGCTCAAACTGCGAAGAAAGTGGAGAAGGCAAGAAGGAAGGGAGAATAATGGAGGTAAAAATAGGAGTAATAGGAGTGACTTACCTAGGAGGACAGTGTAAATCTCATGCAAAATCTACCGTATCCTGGTATCTATGATACCCGACAAAATCACCATCATCAGACAAACTCAACAAATCACGTAATTTGTTGTGCACTTTCACCTAAAACTACGCTTTTCATCAGACAATTTTATACTCTGATCAGACAATCTTGCATAAGTTTTTGCAAGACGGCACGGTACGGTTCTGAAACCGGCGGTCTACGGTAATATCACGGTAATTTAGGAAATAATTTGGCCTATTATCCAAATCAACAGAATCAAATATGGCTCTTTGCGTTTAATTTTTTTACTAATAGCGTGACTTCGCTTTCTTCTTGATTGGAGGCTATTATGGCATCGACAACACAAACACGCTGGGCCACGCTTGTTACTGAAGAGCTGCTTCCCCCCCCCCCCTCTTCCGAAATGTGGGCACTTCATCTGCCTAGCAGTGGGATCAGATTTCACTCCCTCGTGCAAATTTCACATCTCCATATCGCCGCCTATTTGTGCAAATTTAGTTAAAAGAAGTGCTGTCATCAAAAAGAAAGTAAAGCTGGTTCGTGAATGGTCGTCAGCTTCGCGGTAATACCGCTGCTACGGTAATATCGTGGTGCTAAAAAAGGAACGATACTAATACCGTAATTTTTTTTACCGTCAATACCGTGAGTACCGATTTACCGTGCAACACTACTGGATACCAGACTCTTTGGCAGATTTTGCATGTATGGTAAATCTGGATAAGTTGCTAAAACAACGATGTTTTAAGTCGTTTTTCGGAACCCCGATGGTATTAAAACCAGGTTTATGAAGAAAAAAGAAGGAAACCAACGACAAGTAAATAGCAGAACGGACGTGAGGAAGAATGAAGAAGCAGCCCTGAACGAAATTGAGAATGTAAAGGAAGGAGTACGGTGTGGAGACTGTGACGCTATCTATATTGGGGAGATGAGAACAGGTGTTAGAAATCGAGTGAAGCAACATACGGCAGACACGAGGAGAGAGGATGAGGCGAACAGTGTTGCAGCCCACCACAAGGCCACTCAACATCCTATAGATTGGGAGAAGACAACTACAAGTCCAATTCTATTAGTGATAGACATTTGCAGTGCCTCGCGTCTCTAGCCATTGTAAAGCACTAAATTCCATGGCAGAAACTTTTCAAGCTTTCTGCAGCAGTATGGCTTATTTTCCTAAGGATTAACATTATTGAAATAGCAGCAATGAGGATATTTTCTGTAGAGACTTTCTTTCTGCGGCATGCAACGCTGTGCTGCCCTATTTCTGCATTGGGGTGCCTAAACAGAAATTGCATTGTGACCTTTCCTCAAACAAGACACGAAATTCAATAAAAAACGGAATATGGTTTGTTTTAAAGTTTTTTTCAATTTTTTTTATTGGGGGAGGGGGAGCTACCTTTTCCGGTAAGCAATGAACCAGAGTTTGCTTTCAACACAATGGAACTGATCATACAGTAATGGATCATGCACAAAAGAAAGGCAGATAAATTTACTAATTTTGAACAAAATAAGAGTTTCGGCAATTGCAGCACATTAGTAAGATCACAAGTGTTACCAACTTTAGTAAATCCAGATTACTACGGTACGGGGGACCTACCCATTAAGTACGAAGATCACTTTCGTTTTTGCAAAAGTATGTTGCGGACTGGCATAAAAGAGCTTTATTACTCATTTTCAACTACGTTCATAACGGAAAATACTTTTAGCATATTAGCCTTAAGAGAAAAAACAATTAATTCGCCTTTATTAAGGCATTAATTATGAATATCCAAAGCAGAATTGATCTAACCGAATCCCCACGTGACCAACAAATCAAAACTTGTCTATCCGAACTGCGTCGTTAACATAGTCTGATATTTATTTTCCCTTCATAAGCTACGAGCCCTAGTCCAAGTTTTTAATTACAACCATCCCGGCGCATTTCATATCATTTCCTAATGTTTCGATCGTGATTTCGCCTTATTAAGGCCTCTAAAGATTTAAAGGAATCTTCTGGATAAAGGTGGAGCCACGCTCTCTCTCTCTCTCATTGCATTTGATTTAGACATCCATTCCGAAACCCTAACAAAAGATAATTTAACCTAAAACAACGCTTCGTATGCAATTACACATCAATAGGAACTCCCCATTCATTCATAAACTCGCAAATTATCCTTAAATAAACTAAACGTCATCTTGCCGCCACTTACTGTTCTGTTTCAGGCATTTTCTCTTTCTGGTCACAAAATGATGGCACACCATGTGGAAGTGGTCCGCACAAAATGAACTTACTACCTTTTCCAAGACGCACGTTACCTAAAAAATTGTAGCACTGCGTATTTTATTAAATAATTCGTGTAATAATTATCGTAGCTTAGCAGTTTTAAATAACCCTTCAAGTGTTTTGGTTTTTTTTAACGACACAAAAGAACCGTGGTTGCCGTGTGACGTCATCGTCACCACTGATCTGAGATGTTGAACAAGGCTCTCGAACGGTTGAGAGAGAGATACTTAGTGCTTGGTTCGAGGGAGAATTCGATAATGTTCGTATACTTCGAACGGCCAGATTATAAAAAAAAAGTTAATGTGTTGTGGTACCACGTGATTTTCCCAGTCCCCCAATTTTTAACTTGAAGAAGTTATTTGATAAATGTGGTTATCTGGTAGTTTAAACTCCAACGTACTTTTGACTGACGTTTGTTTACAAAGTTTATTAATTTTGCTTTTGATTTTAGGCATAGGCATCCACAGATTTTCACAAAAAGGTGGGGGATAGGGGGTAAATTCCGGGAAAAAAAAGGAAAGAGCACTAAAAAAGTGAAAAAGAAACGTTTTCATTGGAAGATGTAAATACGAGGCAGGCAATCATGAATTGTTTGAATTACACACCTTTTTTGGGGGACTCGGAGCCACAAAAAATCGTGAGCCCCAGGCCTCTACGAGGCTTAATCCGGCCCTTCAGGTAAAATTGGGAGAGGTGTGCTTCCCAAGCAAAGCACACCTCTCCCACTTTTACCTGCAGGGCGGATCCCAAGCAAATTATGGATTTTCAATTTTTCTTATTATTTCTAATCACTTACCTCGGTCGTTGCGGCTAAACATATAATATCAGAAACTCGCAACCAGACACTTGTCCAGTCCACCAATACCTGGCCGACCAAAAATTTGATCCGGTCGACGCTTGAGATCTGTGCAGACGCTATGGATCCTAACACAAGGAAATTTTTTTAAGTAGCCCACCACTCGTGAGAACCATTTAAATAATTTTTACTGGCTTTATGTGAAGATTGTGCGCTCGGGCTTATTTTATTGTATACTAACCATCGCACAACTTCAAACAGCAGCAGCTACAATCATTTTTACGAATAACGTTACAAACACGGCGTAGCTATACGAAAATATTGAGTTTGGTGGCTTTCCGTTCACCGTTGCAACAGTATGAAAATACCTCGCCGAATGCACGCTTAGCTCTAGGCGAGAGGTGATGCTGGATTCGCTCGCAAGATGTCGGTAGTGACGATTTGTTCTCAGCTGGCTTTAGTTGAAATTCATTTTCCCGTTCAAACGCTTTTGAGTCTGGAGAAATGGCTGATCGGTGAGCCAGTGCAGGTGTTTGTTGTCGCTTTTTTTGGATAAGGAATGCGCTAGTTAGGCTGAAACCGAATGATCGGGATGAATTACTTCAAGGAATCCTTTTGGGTAAGTTTATTTGGAGTGTAATTACACATTGTCACTGTTTAAAAGCGCAAAATACCGTCGTGGTTTTGTGAGTCACTTGAAAAGTTGAATGAAGCATGCAGGTGCGGCTAAAAAGAAACCCGACTTGTAAAGAAAGAAGTTTAGAAAACTTGTTGCTTGGAATAAAAGAACACGTTTGTTGGGCTGGGAGCGTCAGTGAAAGACCATGACGATTTTGTTGGTTTTGGTGGCCGTTGGAAGTGTATTTCTGAGGACTGATATTCTATAATGAGGATATCCGTCCGTGTTTATGTAGCCTATACGCCGAGTTGAATTATTGATGTTCACGAACAGCTGGTGTTATCTGTGTTGTTGTGGCTTTCTGATTACATCGTGTTACGGTTAGGTTTATTGCCGTGGACTTGGTCCGAAATTCACAGATTACGTGACTTGTGAAAGTTCGGAAGCACCCGTAGTAGGGAACGATTTGTAGCGCTACGGCGAAGTATGGATGCACTTTAGGATAAAAAAACCCGCTGGTGAAATAATGATAGCTTATAAAAACTGGAAAAATATTAAATATTACGTGACTTTATTGAGGAAAGGTGTTCTTGTTTAGGTGTTAGGTTGAAAGGCCTATTGAATATTGTAAAGTTTACAGGACTTAGATCGGCATTACTGCTAAAGTACGTTCTAAAAGGGTACTTATCCTATGGTATCACAGTAACCAAACATAAACTTGCTATGTTTATTCTTGATCCAAAACTTTTGATTTATTGCCAGGATCAGTAGTCATGGCGACACAGCCAGAAAATGGGCTTGAAACCGCCCCTCCCCTCCCTTACCGTGCCACCAAAAGCAGTGACAAGTACTGAAAAACGCAAACAATGTGATAGTGGGGATCAAAATGGGACAGCGACACAAACAAGCTAGGCGAGCGCGAGGTTTTTCCATAGCCTACTGGTCCCTCTATTGCGCTTCTGTACTTCACTGTAGCGTAATGGAACTTGTTCCGTGTCTGGCTGAATTTGGGTGGAAAAAAGCAAGGCAATTCACCAAACCTGATATGTAACATTAACAACGACAGAGCAGGATAAAAATGACACAGTAACAGCAACGTTGTTGATACCACGTCGAAGCAACCTGCTAATCTTGAATGTCAAGCAGTTAGTCGGTTGACCAAAAATGGTGCTTGCTGTTTTCAGTTTTTCTACCAGCCACAGCTTGTGTGTCACCTGGTACAATACATACGTTTTGTAAATACCCTTATCTTCTACGTTACACCCCCCCCCCCCGGTCCCCGAAAAAAATGCGTTTATTTCTTTATTTCACCACATGTGGTGTTAGTGAATAGATATATAATAACATCAGAATTCTATGCCTCAAACCATTCGTGTGTAACTTGGTTCCCGAGATATAATTTTTCGGATGTCAATCTGTATTGCTACCACATTTTTGGCGAATGGGGTACAAATCCGAGTTGCCAGTTGTTGGTTTTCGTTTGCAAAATGACATGTGGCAACCAACAGTGGAGACGGTCCCTTCGAAGCCCAGAAGCAGGACTTTTTGCCACTGTCTGCGACACCAATTGTCGGAAAAAAAACTGTCTGCAGCTAAGTCTGTTTTTGTCGTTTGGTTACCCACATATTTATTGGTTTTTATTGAATAACTTTTCAGTGCTTTATCCTACTGATCTGGATACTCCACCAATGGAAAGGTCTTGTCGACACGATTAAAATGGTGTATTGAAATGTCAAATCTGTCAAAAATTGACAAAACGGCAGAAATTGGGCCAAAATTTGTCCACGGCGGCCTTCAACTGTCCACGACGTGCAGATTCTGCTATGGGGCTTCGAAGTATGGTCGGATGCATCTTGGAGTCAGGACAGGAACTTGGTCTAAGCCCAGTGCAGTGAGAATCAAGTAGCCTAGTTTACTTTTAAGTTACTGTCTTGCATAAATTAGGTAACTTATTGGTGAAACATTACAGTGTTTTTGGGGTGCAATCTCTGATTCATCAATACGCTGTCTGGCGTAATAAGAAATGTACCGGAATGTACCTTTTGTGCTCCCCTTCAACCTTTTCCTCATGCATACTGCAGTTACCATAGTAACAACATAGGCTACTCATCAGAGCGTCACTAACGTTTGTCAGTGTTGCCTTTAAAAATCCTCTAGCAATGAAAGAATAATAACTGAAGCCATAATTTCAGAAAATATTTACGATAACAAATCTAAGCTCGTTGGTATATTGAAGTTTTATAAATGGGGTCTGTGCTAATTATGTTGTCACCAGCAATAACCTGAATGGTCAGTCATGTAAATCCTCTCTTTTTCTTACATGGTATATTATTACCGCATTATGTTTACAAGTCGACTGCATTACATACGCTACTGCGCTGTTTTTAATTTAGGCTAGTATAATCTATCATGGAAACGTAGAACAACATGAAAAGTACCGTATAAAAGCTTTATGACAACCTGATGTTGATCAGAAAAAATTGTAGAATAAATAATCAAAACTGAGATTTTCGTGTGAAAACCAAAATATATTATCAGCTATGCCTATCAATTTGAACTGTAAGCTTTTTGTTCTTTGTGATGAAACTATGAATCTGGGCAGTAATGGTAGTTCCAGCCCCTACTGGATTTGTTATCTGCGGATCAGTGCATCTGGGCTAAAACTTAATTTTCTGTACAGACCATCTAGCTGCCATGTAATCATTGTGTAACTGAACGACGTTATCACTTTCGCTACAGGAGCTGTAAGTGTTAAATTACATCTAGGCTTGTCTTAAACTAAGCAATAACCTGTACAATATAGCCAAGGTATGCTATAATTCTATGCTAGCTGCCATGAAAAAGTTCTGTAAATGAGGCTTGATTTTTTTTTTGCAATGTCTTAAACAAGTTATCAAATCTTAAGTGTTAAAAAGGACTGTTTGCGAATCATCAATTTTTTTTGGAGTTGGAATACTTATGTTTCTTAGACTGAGGTAGAAAGTAGCTGATGCGTCAAGCCGCAAGATTGATGAGGTTAGGTCACGCCAGAACATTAGAGCTGAAATCGCTCGCCCAGAAACATTTCCTTGTCTTGGCCGTATGAATAATACGTCTACCTTGATGATGTCTTTGATTGAATTGGAAGAGGGAAAAAAATGGCTGGTTCCACAACAAATAGGCTACAAAATTTGAAGGGTAATCGAGGAAATGCGTACTGTTTTGTAGGCTACTGAAAAGCATTCCTGGGAGCCAGAAATGCGTGCAGGAACTCAATCAGGTTGAAAATTGGTGAAAATAGGCTAGCTTCATTGCCTTTAGTTCAACGCCTGCGAATGCATTATTGTTTTAAAAAAAATGCTGATGAGGCTTTATCTCGTAATGATGACTGATGTAAATTAATATTCTTTCGGGGTGGGGAGGAGTTGTATCGGGGTTCAGTTTGGTCGCATCTATGGGGTCGGTGGGAGAGACATTTTATACTTTAGAAATCTGGCAGTTTTACCTTATTGTCCGATTTAAGAAGCTCCCAAACAAAGACGAAACAGTCTGTTTAGAGAGCTCTGTGGGTGTGAGCAGCTTGATTTCAAGTTATTGTCCGATGTTCGTTGTATGCATCTCAGTATTTTTTGTGCCGAATAAAAAATGTAATCAACAAAAGACTTGCGGGAGTTCAAACAGTAGGCTATTCATGCAT
Organism: Lithobius niger; assembly: GCA_023313725.1. Classification (NCBI taxonomy): domain Eukaryota; kingdom Metazoa; phylum Arthropoda; class Chilopoda; order Lithobiomorpha; family Lithobiidae; genus Lithobius; species Lithobius niger. Next base: position 18,247 of record JAHWFP010153007.1, on the reverse strand, counting down.
TTGGTCTGAAATTCACCCTATATTGAGACGGAATGAAATTTAAATGAAAAAAAAATGCAAACGGGGCTTATAGTAATTTACTGCATATTGTTTAATAAGAAATTTTAAAAGAGCAGCCAAATGAAATTACATTATGCTAGCTTACAAGTATCAATGATTAACATTTCTTGCTATGGAAAAGCAAAGGGGTTTAGAACTGCCTACTCTGCAATGAAGAGAACAAATTTGATTCAGTGGCTTAGCCAAATTGCAGAATAATTATGACAATTTGGGTAATGACAGCTTTAACTTGGGGCTGGGAGGAGTGTGTGTAGTTCAACCATTTGACCATTTAGTGTTAATTTCAAGTTTATCAAAATTCGATGCAAACTTCTCCATTAGGGTGGTGATTGGTAACTTATGCTTTAAGTGTTTTGGTATCGCCAGTAAGTAACTAAGCTTATTGCTTGGAGATTATGTCTTGAAGTCGATGTAAGATATTTAGGTTAATTTTGTGCCATTACCTGTAGCCTACTCAATCTACATCATTAAAAACTTGTGATGTGTGTGCTTGTACCTCCACTCCTCTTGAACTAAGTTACCTGCAACTACAATCATGAGAGTAGTGCCCAATGAAATATAATTAAAAATACGCTTTGGATTAGCCTGTTTTCATTGCTGTAAGTAACTTCACTTTTTGTCCCTCAAATAAGCGAAAAACTGCTCATGACGTCTAAAGATCGATCAGCCAAAATAATCAGAAAGAGATCAAATAACTGTATAAAGCGTGGTCAACGCCAATAGAGAGAGCGAAGAGAAAGATATAGCCAGTTAAAATATCAATGTTCACGTTTATTTTCAAGAAACTTTAAGCTGCGTTATTGAGCGACTTTATGTTGTTAGCCAAAGTATGTTTAGCGTGTAAGCTATAGGTGCAGATTCTCATTTTTCTTTACTCACCACTGGCGGTAAGAACAAACATTTTTAGTTGTCAGATAAAATTTAATGTCGCCACATTAAATTTGGCATCCGATTCCGATGTCTAAAACAACAATAAAACATTTTTGGAAAATGGATGCCAAGGAAAAATCTCAATTCAACTTAAAAGAGACGTTACATGTGTCATAGCAATATTTTCTTATAAATAATTGGGGTACGTTCACGTTGCCTTGTGTGCATAGGTTCCAAAAACCTTTGGAATTTTTTTTTTTTACCACAGTAGCAATTTTCCTCATTACTTCTGGACAGTAAGGACTAGATGTTTGAGATTTGGACCATTGGATAGCTGGTAGAAAAACCTTTAAAATGGTGTATTGAAACATTAAAATCCGCCAAGAAGAAGCGAAAATATTCTCAGTTCGGTTTTGCCTTGTTTACCACGAATCCACCGGCTGAATTGGCTTCCAGCAAAAATATTTTAATCTCAAACCTTCCCTATTTAATCGCCAGTTGGATTTTATGTTTCATCTTTTTTTCACTCTTTAATTTTTTTCCCCAGATGCCCATTTAACCCTTTTTGGTGTTACGCACTGTTTAATGGTTGCCATACTGATGTGTGTAGCGACTTGGTGGGCGAAGCACTAGTGTTTGTCTTAAAATAGAAGTTATTTCCCCTCTAACAAACATCATGGATGCCTTGCGGTAGAATTTATACATTCTTACTTACAATGCTGGCCTACCCTGTTTCTGCGATAGGCCTACTTTACGATGGCTCGTACGCTGTTGCTTGCATGTAGGCGGCCTGACCTACAAGGAGTTAGTGCTTGCTTTTATCCAGTGAATGAGGTAACAAACACTATCATCATCACGACGGACGGAGTAGCCCCGACCTCCGCCTTGACCTTGGCTTGAACTTGAAACGCATTTTCTTACTGGCCCACAATTTAGTATTTTGCCCAGCCTCCAGTTTTTTGTTTAAATTTTTAGTATTTTGTGGCTTGTAGATTTTACACAATGCTGAGAAAAATGTAAATGCGCGTATATCGTGGCAACTGTCTGTAAAAAAAATAACAATTGTCTTTTAAAGAAAAAATTATGTGTGAATTTTGCGGACACTTTAGGCTAGTGCTAAAGTGATGAAACTTAACATATTTTTCTACCAATACCCCCCCCCCAAAAAAAAAAATTAATAAAAATGTGTATTTTACAGGTAAGTTAACTTTAACTTTTATGTACATCTGTCAAAAAAGGCATTACATCGCTAACAGTGAAAAAGAACACAAGAAACAAAAACCAGTGCACTTGCCTCTGTAATGTACAAAAATAAACATGGTCCCGTTTGCATTCAATGCAGTCCACAATCATTCTTAATGCTACCATGGGTGCTACTTATGCAGTTTAAATTCATATTTTTAGGAAATAAAAATGGAAGCATTGGATGTCAAAAGCAAAGAAATTTATAAATACTATTTTTATACATAATGCTGCAAAATGCATTTCTTTTTCTACAAATTGTTGTACGTATACTTTGGTTATATACAAATACAAAATTCATTTTAGCTATAGTATAGTAAATCTTTACATGGTGGGTAGGGAATATTTCGATCTTTCTAAGATTGGTATAATGGGAATTGTAAGACCAGGCCAACGCCCCTGATTTTTGTCAAACAAATCGAATAAAAGATATGTGGTACCATTGTTTGTCTTGTAAAATCTGGAGATAATATCTTAAGGGAATAGTGTTTATTATTCTCGCATCAGAATAAGGGGGGGGGGGGGGGGACGGCAAGTGAAAGACCTGGCCACACATCCAGTAAGCTACTTGTTTGCTTTATAGTTATTCTCCTACCAACAGCAGTGATGATATTAAAGGGATATACCTCCCAGCGCCATTTTTTCTAAATCCTCTACATCAAATACGGCCCCGAAGGTCTATTTACTTACCGTTAGTCAATCCCTTGTTAAAAATCCGTTTTAAAATGTGGCGTCTAGGTGATTTTCTGTTGAATATTGTCAACCATATTTAAGAACGACCAGTTCCTATGTGATCCTTTGCGCGCCTACAATAACCTTGAAGTTTTATCTGTGTGTGTGCGCAGTACTAATTTTAATCGTTTGCTAATAATTACTAAGAGATCAAAATTCTAAAAGTCTAATGCAGTAAAAATTAATATTAATTATTCCAATAGATCGCCGAAGCACAATTATAAGACACTAGTCTAGAAAATTATAAATTGTGATTTTAAAATAAGAGAATCATTTCCGTTTGTAACGACACAATTAGTGCGTTCACGTTGGCTTGTCTATTAGGCGCAATGCCAACTGAGATACGCTGCGAGGAACGAAGCTACTGTCTCAGTTGACCTTGACTATGGTAAATGCGTGGATGCGATCGGCGCATAGCTGTTATAAGGCAGGCGGTATGTTGCTTTAAGAGTCGAAAGAATTCTTACACACATGCAATAAATAACTAGTGTATATAATAACTGGACTTTAGCTGAATAACTCTTAATTCAGCGACAAAATCCTGTTACGTGTTATGTACTAACAGTTAATTTATCCAATAGTGTATAAGAACTCTTCATTCAGCTGTAAGTTTAGTTATTATACATTAAAAGTACATGTGTAAGAAATCTTCAGAAAATTCTTACACTTGTTAATGTTAGTGTAGTCTGTAACTGACAGACGGACAAACGGCAAACACCAAAATTTTGACCTCTCGCTCAACAGTGTCTCTACTACAAAGCTAGGGGACTTTGCAGCGAGTATTGCATATTCAGGCACTAGCATCAGTTTTAGCTATGCTAGCCCTAGTTGAAGGGGTTTCAACTGGCTAAGTGGAACCCCGAACATCAACTGAAGATCTGCTGCCAAAATGGATATATGCGAATCTCCAAGATAGATTCCCACCTAGGATTTATGCAATCGCAACAGGCTGTACGCAAGAGGTAACCCATTGTACTTGCTATAATTACTTAAGGTTAGCAACGGACACTCGGTCGATGACTGGGTTGCAGCCATTGGTCCATATTCGCCTTAGCCTATACACAACAGCAAGGGGGTATTAGGAAGTGTGTGCTACCCAGTCCACCTTGTATTGCATGTAACTATTTTGTAGCCTGTTACAATGTACGTGACTGTTACTGTAGTTTTTGTTTAAGGTTGGCTAGAAATAACATCTAGATCGGATGCCCCATGCACGAGGTGGTCAAACACTGGTCAGGAGAAGAAAAAAACAACGAACCTAAAATGTATTATCGATGACCGAAGCATGCCATGGAACTCGTGTCCAAAATGGCATGATTGTGGAAGTCGACCTAGTCTGATTCACCGCACTCAAGCAAGAAAGCGATGAGGAAGAGGGTGATTTGGGGCCTAAAATACAATTCTGTGTTGTCTGTCATTCATTGTCTGTCATTCTCAGCCACACCTATTGTAAGAATTAAACAAGAAATTGTTTATTTTTGCATTAAATTTATCAACAAATCATCTTTTTGACGGTTTATGCTTTTTTTTGTTTTGCTCAGTGGTTCGAGGTACACAGTCGATTAGTCAAAAGCGTGAGAGGTGCAGTGCAGTTCAAGCAATTTATGTCTCGACTGACAAAGTGCGGGGCCTTTAGTTACCGTACTGAAATCATGGTTTAAAAAAAAAATCTAACACAACCGATTTAGTTCCATCTTTATCCTTTGTAGGTTAAAACTGCCTAAGTTTTAAAGGAAGTGCTTTATTTTTTTTGTCATGGTGTTCAACAGTGAACCATTCCACAGGATGAGTTCATGTTTGAATTTTGGGGTAATCCCATCACCAAGTGACGCCATCGGACCCAGAAACTTGAGGAGTTTGTGGGAGCACCTTGAATCCAAGGTCATTGTTGTTTACAGGTTGTTGATGGGGCAGTGACCGACCAGCATGATGCAGCAAAGAAAGTTTCCTCTTTGGCTGGCCTTCAATTTGCTGGCCCACTGCGCATCAAAAGAGGAGTGAGAATTAGCACCCACCACTCAGCCCACTCGACCATTAGTAACCAATTACTGAAGCCATTCATGTCCACTGGGCAGTGAGGAAGAAAGCTGGAGTTTGGATTTTAATTTTTGTTCCCATTCATTGAGAATTTCAAAGAATGGTAAGACTTGGGTTTACCTCTTTAAGCAAAATGTGACGAAGGTTAGGAATATGAAATCATTCTTTGGTGCAATGTCTACCCACCTTTAGTGGAAGTTTGGTAGCCTATTATGCAGCTACGTAGTCAAATGGCTACCATCCCATACGGGGAAAGTGCATCTTCCTAAAATGGAGTTATAGGTCTGTAGCAGGTGTATGGTATCAGTGCCTAGTGCTGTGATTGTCAGCAGTCAACCAGATTGGCTTGTTATGAATGACGTGACGTCTTCGTACATGTTTGTATGTCTAAAATGTGTGGAGCATTGCTAATACGTGTTTGTTTATTGTGTATTTCACCTCAAACCTGGAGAACCTGGAAATATCAGGAAAAATGATAATAGAGCCAAAAAAACAGGGAAATTTCAGGGATAGCAATAATTTTTTCGGAAAATCAGGGAAAAGACGGGGAAGTTTGAAAAAATGTCTTTGTGTCTGATCTGTATATTTCATTGAATTAGTATACCGGAAACCAAAACCTCGGGTAGTAGCAAATATTTTAATTTGTGCTTTAATATATTCAAGCATTTTAGATATAACTTCAATAAACCAAATCTAGATTAGTACCAATATCTATGACGAAAATGTGTTTAATACCGTCTGGACTAGTCTATAAGCAGCTATTGTTTGGGATGGTGGATTATTTTTTTTACAAATATTTAAGAACACCTTGTAAAACACCTGGAAATTGACATTATATGCACTGGAAAACCAGGAAATGTCAGGAAAATTGAGTATTTAAATATTGTCTGTGTTTGCCGTGGCTGGCTACCGCTGGTATTTTTTTAAGGTTTTGGGATTTTTGGACCACATTCGTATCTTGGGAACTCGGCCAATGATAGCTACCCAAAACCAAAAGTAGTAGTGTACTAAGAGTTGCCAAGTTTCCAAAATGTGCCCACCTTGCAAAGTCGTCCACCAACTTTCTCCTCCCAACTGTTCCCACTCATTTGTAACTAACATCCAGGGGTTGGTTACGATTGAATATCGCAGTTCAACACTTGAGACTTGGGTGATATCGTGTCTTAGTATATCGATACTTTTTGGAAACTTGGCGGGTCTTACTAGTTGACATTTTACGGTTTTTGGTGGTAAATACTGTAACACAGTGTTCTCAAAATGTGGGTCGCGTGAAGAAGTAATCCTGGGGTCGCGAATAGGTTTTCATTACCAGTAACTGAAAAGCTGTAGTTGAGAATGAGTTCGTCGTAATTTTCTTTTTCGAGAAGTTGTTACCTCAGATGAATTTGAAATGCCTGGCGCCGTTACAAAACGATCCATTTTTACCAGCATCGAAACAGTACAGCCGAGTTTATATCGAGGCTGACAGTCTATTGATGATGCTGCCATCTGTGCAGGTAGGGAAAGTATGTGTAATCTCTGGACTTGAGCACAGATATAATAATATTAAGACAAAACGGACAGTGTTATATTTTTTTAAAGTATTGTTTTCTCGCTATTAATAAGCAATATTTTTTTCACTCATTGAACTAAACTCAACATTGAAACGTCATTTCAAATTAAAGGAAACGTAAGAATTCTGGGCTTTGGTACTGAGTACTGTACAATGATTTTTCACGACGTGCCAATGAAGCACTTGTTTAATTTTCCCTTTGTTACCTGTGCGAATGGGGTTTTCCTATTCAGTTGGACTGATAATGATGGTGATTTAAAAATGTCACATAAAAACGTATAAAAAACGTAAAAGTGATGGTGATGGTGATGACGATGATGTGGAAAATGAGCTAAGATTAAAGTTAACAAATGTTGTACCAAATTAGGAGCAGTTTTGCTCAGAAAAACAAGCACATTGCTCAAACAAAAACCCATTTATAACCCATTTTTTGTAACCCATTTATAATTACAAAGCATTAAATTTGTATTACCAGTATGGATGGGTCGTGACCTGTCTCCAGGGGTCAAATTTTGAAAAATGGGGTCGCGATTAGAAAAAGTTTGAGAAACAACTGACTGCAGTAACACAAACTGGATAAATTCTTTTGCAGTAGAAAGTGTTGTTAGTGTTGTAGACATGAAGTGGCGGTTGTAATTTATTGCCATCACCTCTACGTTATCTAATGGTGATGATCCGTAAAAGGTCCTCCCTCCCTGAATAATATATAGTAATTGAAAGCTATTCATTTTCTTCATTCGTTAAAAGAGTCACGTCTTTTGGGGGTTTTCGTGGTATTAATTGACTTAGTGTGATTTCGTTAGTCAAGTTCTACTGGTGTATCCTTTATAATTGTACCAGACTGCGTGGAAGATCTGGGGACACAACTTCTCTCCTGTAAGGCTTGCGTTATGCAGGGAAGTTACCGTTGTGCGGATACTAGTCCAGATTTAGTCCATTTTATTTAGCGAGGGGAGAGAAGCGAGATTAGGATATGTAAACTGTAGTAGTGACTCCGGTTTATTTCAAACACTAGAGCCCCTGGGGAGGGAGAGAATAAGTAAAATGGTTTACTACCCGAGTTTAGTTATTCTCATTCGTACCCCAACCTCCCCAGGGGCTCCTTGTGTTTGAAATAAATCCAACGGAGTCGCTACGCCCATTTTATTTATCCTAATCTCGCTTTGCTTCCCTCACTTAATAAAATGAACCAAACCTGCTTTATTTATATTATTACGACAACGCCATCTTCCCTACAGAACACAAACCTTACAGGGAAGCACCTATTGTGTCCACTTTGACGTTGTTTAGCAGAGTTCTTTAGTTGTACGCCTGCTTACTTGTGTTGTTAGTAAAAGTAAAATTGGTCAAGAGAAATTTAATTAACGTGAACTAAACACTGTATCGCCATGGTGTCAAATCTCACAGGAGTAACTAGTTGGTGCCCATTTTCAGTTTTGACCTCGATTCTAAACCGTACCATAAACATCTAACGGCTCGTTTCTGTTTACTAATTGTTGGTAGTGCGGATTTGACATTGTTGGTGGATTGCCGTTGTTTGTAACATCGTATGTCTGTTTTTAATGTTTCCATCCCCAACGAAGGTTCTACAGTTTTTGTTTTTTGTCGATTGTTATTTTTGGTTATTGTGTTTTTGAAAAGTGTCTAATGGTTGTCGTATGCGAATAGGGCACTACTGGCACATATGCTTTGTGTGAACTGCGTGGTGGGCTTCGTGCGATTACCAACTCCGACAACATCCTTCCAATACCGGTAACCGTCATCAATTATTAAACTACCACTCCTAACAAATCGCATGTAGATTTAGGCCACACAACTAATTTTGCGCTGCAAATTAACGCATGACTTTGATTTCTGTATGTTAAGGACAGATTGTGCTGCAACAGTTGGCTTTCAATTCTTGTGACTTTTTTGGAATTTTTTGATTCTGCAAATAATAATTATTCTAGAGACTTGAACAGTTCTGAACAAAACAAGTTTGTAAGAAGATTTGAGCTAATAATTATAAGGTCTACGTACGCCCACTGCTGGAATACTCTAGCCAGGTGTGGTTGCCTCGACTGTTGAAGGATATTGACAAGATTGAATCGGTCCAATCCTTAATACAAAATTATACACTGTTTGCTACCTGTTGATCTACATTTTTTCGACATTTGCACTAACTCTAAATCCAAACCATGCTTGGATCATTAACCAGGGGTTTAACTTGAATAGGAGAACCTTTTCGCTTTAAGAGTGATCTCTGCATGGTATTCGTTGAGCGATGATATTGTCTCGGCCCCATCGGTTTACATCTTTCGGAAACCTTTAAACAAGCGCTATACTTTGTTCGACATTATGTTTTCAGAAAACTGACTGTATGACCCCTTGTTTACTTCCACTACGAGTGCAAAAAATCCGTAAACAGCCATTCATAAACTCTAACAGTAACTGTGTAGAGTCTACAAATGTGTGGTTTCCACAGGTTTTTGCACTCTTAGTGCAAGGAAATGAGTCGTCATCCATTCAGTTTTCTGAAAACATAATGTGGAACAAACTATACCTGAGGACTCGAGGACTCACCTACTTCGTCCGGAAAACTGTCCGTAACGTTTTATTAAAATGTTTAACAAGTAAACATTAAACTCGACGAGTATACTCTGCATATGAAAACGGATAAAATAAGTGGAGGATTTTAAAGTTTTTATTTTAAAACCTTGGTATGCTATTAGTGGTCCTCCCTGGACCCTTGCCTTTCTGCTTTGCTCTTTAGCTGGAGCAAATAGCCTAAACATTTTTATTATTATTAATATTTTATTATTATTATTAATCTTGCCACCTACTTACCACTGTTTGAAACCGTGTTTATCAAACGCGAGATAATAATACTTTCATCTTATCATTTTGTGTAAACTTAAAACTACATTCCCTTTTCCTATTTACGTGCATCCCACGCAAAATACCTTTTGCCACGTTTACATGTGTGGAAACGGAAGGGCATGGAGGAGGAGTCTCCAACACAATTCTACCCATGTTCAATCGTTCGTACTGGGTCCTGACCCCATGCGGCCAATTGTCGAACTAGTGTCCGTTTTTACTTTTGGGGAAAACTTTGCGTACAAATTTACGATTTGTAGGCTTTTAGCTAATAAATAAATGTGTGAATAATTCAAGCATATGTCGATACGCAAGAATTGGCATTTAAACTAGCTTACAGAAAGGAAGGTATTTTGTTTCTTGAGCCAAAGCCGAAGGGAGTAGAAATTACTTGTCTTGCCTCCCGACTCTACGCCAGTTCTCGCTCTTGCCAGTATGTTAACGCCTCTAAGCATTTCTTTGGTAAAATTGGCGTCGGATGTTAAATCAACGGGCTTTACATTTACGTAACGACTCGCCTTAGCACATTTGTAGCTAAAATTCATGTGAATTCCAACATGGCGGTGATTTTAGCTCTGTCAGCTTGCAACGAAAACTGTCAGTAATGCGAGTTCAGAAGCGACTGGGAAAATATTTGAGGAGGAATTCTTTATATTACTGCTACGCATTATAAGACTGCAAGGATTTACTCAAGCGAAGTCTGATTTAGCTAACCCAGACAGTATTGTTACCATGGAAACGACACCTATGCCGTCGCGATTAAATTCTACCTGTGAGAATGCAAAGGCGAGTCGTTGCATTCTCGCAGCTAGAACTCAATCGCGATGGCAAAGGTGACATTGCCATGGTAACAACGCCAAATGGATTAGCTAAATCCGACATCGTTTGAGTAAATACTTGCAGTCTTATAATCCGTGCCAATAATATAAAGAATTCCTCATGACGAAACAATTTTCCCAAACTCTTCTGAACTCACGTTATTTGCTGTTTTCATTGCGAGGCGGCAGACATAAAACCGCCGCCATGTTGGAATTTGAGGTGATTTCTAGTTTCTAGCTGCGAGAATGCAAAAGCGAGTGGCTGAGTAAACGTGCCCATAGAGCGAAGTGCTGAAACCTGCCGCTTTACTTCCAGACGGCCTTGTGCAAACGGTGAACAGAAAGCAAGGAGTTATAACAAGGAGAGGCTTTTATATTCGCTTCAGGTCTGCAGTGGGAACTAGTCGGAAAATCACACCTTCAGTCCCCCCACCCCCGAGGCCGCCGTTTCCACAATATTTTGTCGTTCATGAGGCCCTGACTGGTTTTACGGGTTCAAGTCTTATCCTCAGTTTTCCCTTGTGCATTTTAGGGTTAAACGGGCCTTAAAAATACACTCGTTATTTCCTTTGTTGCATGCCAGGAATTTCCTAGCAAAATTGTCCCTCTTCCCGAGATAACCTCAGCAGTTGAATAGGAAGTTAATATGAATATTTCAATATTTTTGCCTGTAAAATACTGGATGCAACTGTTACCAATTATTGTTCGTGTGTAATATTTACCTAGTCCGACACTTGTATAAATTGCCTAGCCGCCCTCGAACACAAAGGTCTTTCGGTTTTCCGTTCAAAGTACTTAAATATAATTTCTGCAAATGTGCTTTTTTTTATTGCTATCACCAGACTATGGTAGTGTCAGAAAAAGGAAGAAAATCGTGTCCTTGAACAGCCAATTCGGCCCGACCCAGTTTCACCTGGCTGCTCTTAGAATTATATCACCAGATTAGTTTCAGGACTGTGTGTTGCCTTAGCAACAGGTTTTGCTTTCAGTTATCGTCTTTTTTTTTTTCATATATCTCGGTGTTAATTTGACCGATTTTGGGATTAGCCTAACGGTTAGGCTACGATTTTTGTTTTATTTTGTCTGTCTGTGTTTAGAGCATGACACTTCCGTATAGCAGTAGGAAGTGGTTGGCTGTCATTAGCGGTACTGGTTAGCGTGATGAACAGATAAGGGAGAAAAGTCCTTAAGTTGTTTTGACTATTGTTTGTTTATTTCTTTGCCTAATTTACATGTAACAGCATTGGAGAAATAAATGGCCTAGCGAGCAAAGCTAACTAGGTCTAAGGGCACGTTTAAGCAACGAGACCTACGCCAACTGAACGCTATTTGCTAGGGCAACCGTTATTTATTTACGATTACTTTACCGTTTCTATTAAATGAATGCGGTAGTACATAAACCATTAAATGTGTTACAAAATAACATTGATAAAAAACAAAGTGCAACAGTAATTTTAAACATTGCTACAACATTGTTGTCATTTCACGCTATTTCCTAAATTTGCTTTTCTCATACAAAGACCAACTTCTGGTAGTTATCAAACGACGGTAGAATAAAATAGCAACGAGAATAGCTTCTCGCAGCGAGAATTCAAAATCCAACATAGCGTCCATTTTGGGGTTATCGAATCGAAGACAAACCATCGAAGGCCTGCATTCAGAAACCAGTTCGTCATCTTGTACGGCAGTAAAAATTGTTTTCTTGTTGTCATAAATCTACGCTGTCATGCAGCACGCGTCGTACGTCGTGTCGCGAGGCACAAGGAGAAGATCTGCGTCTGTGTTGTTGCCATGTTTACTACGTAAAGACAATTCGAAAGCCACATTATCCGGTAAAGGCCAAAAGCAGCCGTCAGATTTAGCATTAACTAAGCAAAAGCTAGTGAGCGAGAAAATTGTCCTTGCGTAAACCCGCCCTAATAGAGCAGTGAGCGCCATACTGACTAGGAGGCTAGCATCTGTCGTCTTTTATTGGACTAGCTACAAGGGACACTGGATGTACGCGAAGGTAAAATCGTTAGTGGAGTTTGCCAAGACAATGCTGTGAGAGCGGTTTTCTTGGACCTGAAAAAAAGCTAATTATTTTGGATTTGTTGTCATGTGCTGCAATATTCAGCAGGTGGAATTTTTTCATTTCCGATTTGTAACATTAAAGGTACATTCCTCTCAGTTGGCTTTCTTGCATGGCTCAGTTTTGCAACATTGCTTTAGACAAATGTAAATGTTGCAAAGGCACTTATTTTCCCTTTCGTGAGACACGGTTTTGATGCATTCACACTTAAATGTTGCAAAAGCTATTTGGCGCAGGATGCTCGAATTTAGTGAGAAGGTGTGTATAGGTTACCAAGACGATTTAATTTTCAGCACACATATCTTCGTGCCTTGGTCATAATAAAAAGAAGGGATGAAAACTCAAAGTTGGACACCCACCAACTCGGAGGCTCTCATAGGCTCTCCCACTTTGAAATTCACGTTTTCATCCCTTCCTTTTATTGTGACTGTGTCCGCCTTATGACAGTCACTGAGTTGTTGGGTCTCCCACTTTGAATTACGTGTTTTCGTCCCTTCGTTTTATTGTGATCATGGCTACCCTACGAGAGCCACTGAGTTGTTGGGTTTCCCACTTTGAATTTCGTGTTTTCGTCCCTTCGTTTTATTGTGACCGTGGCCGCCTTATGAGAGCCACTGAGTTGTTGGGTTTCCCACTTTGAATTTCGTGTTTTCATCCCTTCGTTTTATTGTGATCATGGCTACCCTACGAGAGCCACTGAGTTGTTGGGTTTCCCACTTTGAATTTCGTGTTTTCGTCCCTTCCGTTTTATTGTGACCGTGGCCGCCTTATGAGAGCCACTGAGTTGTTGGGTTTCCCACTTTGAATTTCATGTTTTCATCCCTTCCTTTTATTGTGACCGTGTCCACCCTATGAGAGCCACTGAGTTGTTGGGTTTCCCACTTTGAATTTCGTGTTTTCATCCCTTCCTTTTATTGTGACCGTGTCCACCCTATGAGAGCCACTGAGTTGTTGGGTCTCCCACTTTGAATTTTATGTTTTCATCCCTTCCTTTTATTGTGACCGTGGCCACCCTATGAGAGCCACTGAGTTGTTGGATCTCCCACTTTGTATTTCATGTTTTCATCCCTTCCCTTTATTGTGAGCGTGGCCGCCATTTGAGAGCCACTGACGTTTTGGGTCTCCTACTTTGAATTTTATGTTTTCATCCCTTCCTTTTATTGTGACCGTGGCCACCCTATGAGAGCCACTGAGTTGTTGGGTCTCGCACTTTGTATTTCATGTTTTCATCCCTTCCCTTTATTGTGAGCGTGGCCGCCATTTGAGAGCCACTGACG
>JAHWFP010153006.1:32023-69279 GCA_023313725.1 Lithobius niger | reverse complement strand
TTCACCTGAAAACGGTTCCGACCTTGGAACCGAAACGTCGTGATTTCGTTGTTTCACCAGCACTTGATGGCTACTCTGTATGTGTTTTTAATTACTAAAGTGCTTTTTAACTTTCTGCTTTTTGCTAGTAACGTGAAAGTGGTGAAAATGCACGTAATACAGTGAAAATCAATATTTTACTTTAAAAAATCGACGTAGCGTCTATATTATTCATTTTATCAAGAAAAGTCATTCTTGGGAAGTTGTTTAAAATTACTTTTTCTACAACTTTGCTTCACATTGTTTTTTTTAAATGCTTGTATTTACAAAGTTATTTGGAAAAATCCGTTTTTTGGCGGCCATTTTCCAATATGGCGGCCAAATCCCCACGTGGACAGGTTATCACCCTAGTGCATTTTACTATTGGACAGGTTACCTATATGATCCACTTGAGTGATTCTCCATACATTTAAATGGTCACAGAACCACCCTCAGCAACTAGATTATAGAACCTTCCAATGTTAGCAATGTCACGACCTTTAAGGAAGAGTCAAGGTCATTCACTTTGTTCTGGTCTAATTCTCGACTCATTTATCATTACTACCACAAATTTGTAGCGATTGTCATACATTCGGCTAACTTTTCAACCAATCTGGAGGATTACTTATTCATTCATCGCATACCTCCCACTACCACGTAGAGAAATGGTCACTGATAGGCATCATATTCAAGGTTATGTATGACTGAAGTCAACGTGGATCATTCACAAACCCACTCGCGTTCCATTTAGCAAACCTCAAACAGGGTGCACGTCCATTATTTGCAAACCAGACACAAAGCAAACTAAGTTAAAGCGAATAGGAGAGTGACTTCTGATATAAATTCATGCACACATTAAAGTACGTTCCTTAATTACCAACCCCCTGAAGTGCGGCATCAGAAGCTCCCTCTGGGAACAATTTATTGCAAAGTCATTAAGGAATAGTTTAATGTAGTGGCTACGTGGTCGTTCGGGACCGTCACTATTTAGAGACACTCAAAACTAGATCCTTACGGATTTGCGTGTAGCAGGTTTAGTTGGCTAGAATCGTTGGAGCAAGATTGGTCTTGCCAATGTTACGAAAACGTGTTGTGTACACGAAGTTTTACGATGGTCCATCGCACCACAGCAGTTAACGTGACGTTGTTTACAACTGTTTGTGTGGTGGCGATCATGGCAGCAGCGTGCTCCGGGGATAATACATGCTTGCAACGCTCGGTCCTCAGCCATCATTCTTGTACCCGCGAGAAATTATAGTAGTAAATATAGAGGTATTTTTTAAAATCATTTTAATAAAGCATATTTAAATTATTTCCGAACGATCCTTGGAATTGGCTATAATTATCACCAGTTCCCGCTTCAAAATTCACCCAAAACTCCATAAATAGCTGTAAAATTCCATAAGCCAAGATAAAGTATGTGGGTCTGACGGCGTCATTACGAACACTACGGTAGTTAGAGCGTGGTTACGTTTTCTCACGACCCTTCAACTTAAATTTGTTGGCGTGTTTGTTTGTATATTTGTGTTTTTTTTAGGCAGGCCGCACACCGACTGCGACAATTAGGTCTCGCGACAGAACATTTTGTCGCAACCTGTCTCATCTTGCTGCAGACGTCTCCACAACAGAAGCAATGAGCTGAGCGCCACACACCGGTTGCGACGTTGTCGCGAGACGTCTTGGGCGCCTCACGACAACGCGGCGAAACTCCTTTCATTTTTTCGTCTTGCGACCAAACACGTTGAGACAGTTTGAGACAGCTCAAATCCCGTGGTTTGTGTGATGTATTTTTTCATTTATCGACGTTTTGTCTATTTGGGGAGGGGCACGTTGAGGAAATGTTTCCGTAATGATTTGACAATTCTACATACATATTCACTGCTCCAAGAGGTGAATATTAAAAACATGCCCTGATCAAATGGTCTGGATAGTGGGTTTTACTATGCAAATTAAAGGAAAACCAAAACAAATTATTATAAAATAAAATAAGGCTGTCCGAACACGAATTTTACTATACAAAGGGCTGGAAACAAATAACCTGTTCTTTTTATACTAGTAAACAACAAACAACCTAAACAACCAAACAAATATTTTTTTGCGTGTTGCGCAACAAAATATTTCCGGTGTCTCTCCGCCATATGGAACGTCTCGCGACCTTTTGCATCGTTGTCGCGAGACCAAGTGTTGCAGTTGGTGTGCAGCCAGCCTTAAGGTGGCCGCACACCAAATTAGACGTTTAGTCGGACGACAAAACATTTTGTCGTAACCTGTCTCAACGTGCTGCAGACGTCTCCAAAACCATAACAATGAGTTGAGTGCCACACACCAGATAAGACACTGGCGTGAGACGTATTTAGGCCTCTCACGACAACAAAATGAAGCTCCTTCTAGTTCCGTCTGGTGGGGGTCTCTCCACCAGATGCGACGCTTTGTCTCCCAACGTTTCGTCGTGATACATTTGTCTAATTTGGTGTGCAGCCACCCTTAGTGTTTACCGCACACCAAAGTCGACAAAGCGTCGCACGACAGGACATTTTGTCGAAACCTGTCTCAGCATGCTGCAGACGTCTCAAAAACCATAAGAATGACGTTGTCGCGAGACGTCTTTAGGCGTCTCAAGACAACAAAGCAAAGTTCCTTCTAGTTTCGTGTGACAGCGTCTCTCTACCAGATGCGACGTCTCGCGACGTTTCGTCTTGCAACGACGTTTTGTCGACTTTGGTGTGCGGCCACCCTTAATGCACGGTGCGCACATGCGTTTTTTGAACGCGAGATGACGCTGCGTTACCGCATTTGCGATGAGGTTTACGCGACATCTGTTGGGTACTTCACACATATCTGCGTTGACGTTGCGTTACCGCACTTCCATCGTGCGTTCGTTTTGCACCGCACTTTCCCCCGTCAACGCAGCGTTAACGCAAACGCACCTACGTCTCTCAGTACCTTGTGTGATTGAGCAGTGCACACACCCGTCGTTTATCGCAAAAGCGTTACCGAAAATGGTGTCCAATTTCGAAGAAATAGAGATGTAACTGTTTATTGGGAGAGTAAAGAACTATCCTGAAATATGAAATGTTGCTGCAGAAATTATTAAAGACTCATTGGAACGTAATTAAAGATCTTATCCAAAATTTTTATCAGCAAAGGATGTATAATACATTCTCCTGGTACGTCTTAAATCAGTAAATGCATGTACCAAAATTCGTCGCATTGGTTTGAAAATATATTTTTTGTACACGAGGTAGGCGAAAAAAGCAATATCGTCTCATTGGTTTCGAAATATAATTTTTTGTACACAGGGTTAGTACACTGGGTTGCGGCCGAATGCATACTGGCGTTACTTCACGGTCATGTGAGCATCGATTACTAACGTCAACGCGCGTTAAAAAAACGCGTGTGGGCACCGTGCCTACTTCTTGCCTGAACAATTAGGCTCTTTGTTTGTTAGCAGACAGCGTTGATGCACAACAGGCTGATGCTAGCAACAGAACGGCACGTTCAATAAATCCCAAAGAACATTGCAAAAAAGTAAAGTTTTTGCTAGTTGGAGCATGAGCTGTTTTTTATTTATTTTATTGTTTTTCAAATCTAGTTATTGAATTACAAAAAGGAGTTAGTTAGGCTACTTGTCCTTTATTTTCTGACGGGGCGTTTAAGTGAAACAATGTAATTAAGGACTATTAACGAACAATGAGGCATTTAATGACAGATTATAAATGACAGTTAATTACAAACAACTGTTGCTGTAAACAGCAGATTTTATTTTGGCTAACGACATTGGTACTGTAATTAGTTTTGGCCTAACTGTTTGTTTTTTTTTAGTTCTTGTTCAGGATGAGTTAAGAGTTTTTTTTTTTGTTAAGGATCTTTCTGCGCAATTTTTAACAAATTTATGGTAATTTTCAAGAGTTCAGAACTAAAGGCATATTCAAAGATTTTCAAACACTTTTCTAGGCCTGGAATTTAATTTAATTTTTATTTTCCAGGACAGTTCCAGGTTTTGAAGGATCCTAGTTTGTTGCCCATTTTTCAGAAGGGGGTGGGGGGGGGAGGCAGGGGTGTCAGGTTATGAACAGCGCTACCTATTAACTTCCTTTCATTAGCGGCCAACACGGCTCCCCCAATAAAAGCGGCGTCGCGTGCTCTAGAGACGCACAACGGCAAAGCCTTTTAGACAAGAGATGAGTCCATTTTAGTTCATCATGCGACCAAGTTGCACTAAACCACAATTTATCGACGGAAGGTGGATGCAGCGGCAGCATCAAAATTTTACGGCAGTAGCGGATCGTATATATTATCAGTGAGTGGTCAGTATTAATGGAGTCGATGCTCCATTCAGGTCCACCACCCGTTGTGTAATGCATGTCTTCTTTGACGAATACGGCATGGAGAATGGCAATTTTTATGTCATGTAAGCGACGGCCATCAATGTCAAAGGGTATTAGTAACTCAGTTGGAACGACTAATGCCATACAATCTATTTATATCGTTTGCGTTTGCAATAAATATATAATCTTTGTCATAAGCTCTTTGTAAAACTGAGTTTTGGATGGCACAAGTGAACACCGGGAGAAATCGGAAAGTAAGTATTAAGTTTCTGCAGGGCTGAAGGCTCATGGAAGCTCAGAGCAACTACAGCAATGCATCAGATTAGTGTTAAATACCACGAGCTTTATATAATGCTTAAGGCAGTTCGCTTATTAACGACTAGGGGTCCATTACATTAGTTTAAACTCACAACCAGTTTTCACGGGAACTGTAGGTAATGCTTCCGGCCGAGGTATAGTTGCCACTAATTATGTCATCGTTTTTTTCGAGTATGTTATATCCACCCAGAACCAAAACTGGTAGAAAAACCCGCCAAGTTTCCAAAAACGATCGGCCTTTGAAGGTAGTGATATCATTCAACCAAGGAAAGGCCGCCAAGGTCAACCCTATTAGCCAAGTTAATCGCACCGACTAATAATTCGAAAGTTAAATGAAAATTTGAAGATTGCTACTCGCTGTAGCAATTTTCAAGTTTTCATTTAACGTCCAAAGTATTATTGGGTGGGATTAACTTGGCTAATAAGATTGACCTTGGCGGCCTTTCCATGGTTGAATGATATCACTACCTTCAAAGGCCGATCGTTTTTGGAAACTTGGCGGGTTTTTCTACCAGTTTTGGTTTTGAGTGGATATCACAACTTTCATAGAACTGTGAACGTACATAATGCTACACCGTGTTATCTTCATCTGTACTTTTTTTCTAGAGGAATTTTATTTCTATAAATTTACACATTTCTAATTTTCAAATCTACCATTGCCAATTAGCCGTTAGATTAGCCAAATTGCCACGGCTTATTTTATTGTATGACCACTCTTCACATGCTTAAGTTGCTTCAATCCCATTTTGACACACACTGGCTAACAATCGCTGATTTCGTTCGTTTCGCTCACTCAATCAGCTCATCCCCTTCAGTTGATTTGTTTATTCCTGCACCTTCCCCTTAACATTTCAAGATTTCATTGACATTTAGTCATGCAGAAACCCCCGAAGACCGCTGTTACTAAAACAGCAAAACGCGAAGCATTTTATTTTTGGGTTATTAACAAAAACCCCGTTAGCTCGTGGATGCTCGATTGTTGCGTAACCATCATCTAACGTTCATCCTTTTATTCTTACGCAATCCACGGAAACGTTAATGTTTCCTTATTTTGTCCTTCGTTACAGTTCAGTTTTTAGTTCGTCTAGGCTTTTACAATAAATCTAAAGACCAGTGTTGATTGTTCAAGACATTGTTGCTTGAAATCTTTGGATTGCAGTGCAGCGTCTGCGGCCTTGCAGTGCTGGGAACACCGGTTCTCGTCAGATCCCCGAAGTTAAGCAGCATTGCGCTGGATTGATACTTGGGTGGGTGACTTCCTGGGCTTCGGGCAGATAACCAGGAGTGGTTAACGCTCGTTAAACCCTTTGAACCCTTTGGTTGCATCTTGGAAAAGAAACTAAATTTGCTATTGCGAATTTCAAAACCCTCCCATGCATTTGTCCTGACCCCTACAACTCTCAAACCAACAAAACCAACCAAAAAGTCTATGGGATTTAACATGGGATAATCTTATCAGCTAGCTACCTAGCTAGACAGTAACATAAAAACAACGTTACTGACGCATCTTTTTCTCTTTTATTGGTGGACACTCATCCTTTAAATTTTTGTTTTTCTTAATCTCTGACCCTTCCCCTTTACATTTTCCACAATTTGAAACATTTCTGTCGCATTGGTATTTATCCTCAACATGCAAAAATACGCTTTCAGTTGCTTACAGTTAACAGACACATGTTTGCTAGTGAGTCGCCAAAGGGCTTTAACGAGCGTTAACCACTGCTGGTCATCTGCCCGAAGCAATAACGCCTTTTTATCATTAACAATCAATTTTTTAACAATCAAATGTCTACAATGGGATGATCTACTGTTACTCGGCGGCGACACACTAGCGTGTGTCTAGTTAAGGATAGTTTGGCAGCTAAAGGTCCGATTAACAATGTTCTTCATCGTTTTAAAACAATGGTCTCTTAAGAGCCTACTTCTTTTTAACTGCTTATGCATGTAATGCATAAAGCAGTTATTGAAATCATATCAAAAACCAAAACTGGTAAAAGGAGCCGATTGCTACTTTCGGTAGCAATGTTCCAGTATTCATTTAACGTCCGAAGTATTATTCGGTGCGATTAACTTGGCGAATGTTTTGGTGTGTTGATATCACGCCTTTGAAGGGTCGAACTATTCGGAACTTGGCGGCCCCTTTTACCAGTTTTGGTTTTTGATATGATATCACTCATTTTTTTAATTGTGTATTGGCTCAACACCACTACCGTGCAGATGTGTACTATAAAGTGCCACGTCAACAAGAAATTGGTTTTCAACAATTTGCTACTACCTTTTGCCTATAGGCCGAACCATTCTCAACTCAATCACCTCTTTATGGTTTTTTATTTTGGTTTTAAAATTGTGATTTGTTTTATTTAGTTAGTTTTGGTGTTTTTATATCACTCCTTTGAAGGGCCGAACCACTCTCAACTTAGTGGCTTCTTTACCAGTTTTTGGCTTTGCTTATTTTTCTTTGTTTTTACAGTTGGTTTATTTATCATGAATTGGACGTGAATACAATTTCTTTGCAACACTGTTTAGATTTATCGTGATGCACTAGTGTGTGTCTAGGCACGTACGTCAGTATCCACGTTCTCATTGTCCGAACTTTGGCCGTACAATGAGAGACGATTCCGACAATACTAACAATGGTTATAACAATATTTTCGTATTTACCCGCCCTCCCACGCCATCCCTGTTACGCCCCCAGGCTCCAAACCCTAAAGGTACGCAGTTCGTATTGTACTGGACCAATTCGTCCAATTTCATAGCTGGAAGCCTTCCCGTTATCTCGGTATCGATGAATAATCACCCTATGGGATTTAACATGGGGATGAGCGAATTAGCTAGCTAACACATTTACAACGTTATTGAGGGTCAGATTTTGCAGTGAAAGCAGCTTAGCTGGCATTCCTACACGAGTTAATTTTTGTCAGGTGGGTCAATGCTCTCGATTTCAACAAAATTTTAGCTTTTGTACCGCATTATTATTTTTCCCCCTAGTACCTGAAATGCGCCCAACTATGCTTCAATATATAAGACACTGACGCTCAAAGGATTTCAATGGGTTTAACGAGCGTTAACCACTCCTGACGCTATGGCGCCGCGCTACAAAGGTTTACAACCTCAACAATTGAACTGATGTGATGTTTGTTGTGATGATTGTTGCCTAACTTGGCGCGACACACTAGCGTGTGTCTAGATACAGTCGGGGAAAAAAGAGGCTTGCGTCGTGAGCACTTGTAAAATGACGTTACGTCGCACTCCAGATGTTTATTTGAACGGGTCATGATTGTCACCTTTACCATATGGCCAGAAGTGACTGAAATATTAGTCGATTTTTCAGGATTTCGATTAGTGCCAGAAAAATGTAGGCGTTGTTATTGAACAGTTTGTGGTTAAATCGCTAAATATGAAGGGTTGTATAGTCCTTGACTAAAAGTTTTGCCAAGTATGTTTCTGTATGAAAAAAAAAGTTGAACCGGAAATGACCCAGCTTATTTCAGGTTTTGACAACAAGCACGGAAAACGGAATTCTGTCTGTTGTTGGGCTATTGGCAAACCACTGGGAAAAAAATGGCGGCCATTTACGGTTCGCCGAGAAGGCATCCAAGGATTTTATGCGTATTGGCAATTCGTGTAGTTATGTGGCTCCCGTTAATCAGGTAATTATTGTATATTCGATTATTTAGTGTAACAGTTTGTTGTAGTATAATCAATTCAACAAACATGTGAGACAACGAGATAGTGCATTTAGGTGCATAGCTAACGGAATAAAAGCAGAATTATAAATTCATTCTACGATCATTTTCGATAGTAAAATAAACAATAGAGGGAACAAGTTTACTACGCGGCTTATGGGAAGAATAAGGGCTCTTCACCGATTGATCTCTCGTTGAGCTAGAATGACGTAAAATGATCAACTGAACAACATTTTCGCATAAAAATTTTGGGGCAAAGGCTTCGTTAGGCCGTCAGAAATTATTGAAAGCCGCACTCTTTGCGCTGATGGACGAGTGGCCGTTTTCTTCCTATGTTCTTAGCCGATATTTTTTCCCGTAAACAGTTCAGATAGGTAGGTTGTTATTGTCGGTTAGGTAAGGAACCGGCTTCGGCATTTCACTTGAGGTAATGAACTGGTTGGGGTTTGGCGTTTTACTTGCCGGACTTTCGCCCAGTTTCATGCTTACTGGCGCGGCGGGGTGCTAACTTTGGACCTTCACCACGGCCAAACGGTGCGTTTGCCCCAAAAATGGAAGAGAAAAACATTACTCAGCAGGTAATTCTTAGTCCATTAAAAAAAATCGGACGATAGCCCGTTTTCTTTTCATGCACACGGCCCGAAATTCGAAAAAAGAGAAAAAAACCTACCTTTAATTTTCACGGAAGGCACTACAAATTGATCCCAAATTGCGGAAACTCGTTAAATCATCATTAACTGCCCCAGTATGAAATGCCAAACCCCAACCAGTTAACTACCTCAGTATGAAATGCAAAACCCCAAACTTGCCCAAGCTATAACCTAACTGACAATAGCAACAAAACCACATAAAACCACACGAAACTGACAATAACAACCCGCCTATCGGAACCACCCAATAGAGAGCTTTGTCTTTCGTCTATGAAAATAATAATGTTGCGATTTTTTGCATAAGCAGTTTAGTATTTCTTTATGAAATTCTTGTTTAATTTAGCGTTTTCTTGCTTTTCATTACGTGTACTTTGGACTACAATATTAGAAAGTATAGACCTTCCATAAATGAGACAAAACCCACGGTAAACACACCAGAGGAAACGACACTGGCAAATAAAGAACTGGGAAAAAGGTCTGCTGATAAATGTTTGTGGGTCTGAGGAAAAAAGAAATATGCATTGCTAATTTTTCGTTGTTTTGCCACGTTGTACTTATTGTAGGGTAAGTGAGGTTAGTTGCATTGGATCGAGTTTCACTAGGCAGTGTGTCAAATTTCAACAGGAAATTACTATCATTTCGTTTTTTTTCCCCGGATCGTTATTCTCCAGACCTTTTTCTCCCTGGTTCTTTGTCTACGGACTTTTTTTTCCGGCAGATTTCTATCCACATACCTTTTTTTTAGGATTTTTTTACGTATTTTTTTCTTCCCAGACTTTTTTTCTTCTCACTTTTTTTTTCAAGATTCATTTTAGAAACTTCTTATAAGGTAAAGTACAAAAACTCGTTGAGTTGAGTGCTGTGGGCTATCACACACTAGAAAAGTATTAATATAATCCAACTCTCCTCGTTGCTAATGGAACTTTATAAATTCCTGGAATATAGCAATTCTAATTCTTTTGGACAGTGGCAAAAAAGAACGACAGATATGTCTATAACATTTTACATAAGTTAACAACTATACTCAAAATAACTTCTCTGCGTCAATATTTTCCCAGTTTGGTAGAGAGTGGCTGATGTCACTTGGATCTGATCCGATCCCATACAAATATTTTACCATGCATTTTGCCGATACCAGTCTTATATCGACGCCGATCTCATATCTAAGCTATCTCCGAATTTGGTTGCTTTGTTGTGTGATGTAAACTAGCTTTGTGTACGTTGTTATTTCAAAACTTTTGGCCAGTAAATGTACAATTATAAGCAATCCAGGAAGATGCTCTATGAATTACAATACCGTAGACTACAAGTCTTTACTTCGTCTGGTTCCAAAGTTATTGAACTTAAGAGTTTTTAAGGCCATTAACTGTGTTGCGCTACACCAAAACGCAGTATCGGTATGTATTTTTATTACCGAACTGATCCACTACCGATATTATCGGCCGATGCCGATATCGGTCAATAATATCGGTCAGCAGATCGTTCTTAGGCAACCTAAACTGTTCGTCGTCGAGTTGGACAACTGGACAGAAAACAATACTAAAGTATGCAAACTCAATGTGGAAATGTTTCACTGTTACCTAACCCACATTTTAGAATGAACTGGACGTATCTGAATTCCAAAGTTATAAAAAGTAAACAATAATTCAACTACCTGCAATATATTTATATATATCCAGATTATGACTACACATCATAATATTTCCTTTTTTTATGATTTTATTTTAAATTGTACAATTCATGAAGAATGTGCTTTTAGGGGTCGTTTTATGTGTCACAGCTTTTTCTTGCACATTAATTTCTGATTAATATTCCTGAATAATAATCAATATCTGATAAATTAAGATAATTGAGAGTCAAAATTTCAGAGATCCCTTGCCAAATTTGGTTGATTTGACTGAAATTCAGCAATAGGGCGTGGAACGCATACGGAAAATTTGAACTGAATCGCACCATAAGTTCAAAAGCTAACGAGGATACTGCCAGACTCCATCCTCTCATGCATGCCGTAGTACGTACATGCGAACCTAGTCGACGGACAAAATTACGACATACGGGCAATAAATCCGCGGGGGTTAGTACAAGGATGCAAGTGATGAATTACCGAGGCAGTAGATTGGGAATAGGCGAGCTGGCTGGCTGGCTGGGGTACGTAGGGCGGGAAATAAAGAAGGAATTACGCGTCGCCTCCTGGCCCCAATAGTGGTATGAATCACATTTAGGAAATAATGTTGCGGTAAGCAAACTCGCCCACCTTTCACTATAAGGTAATGTGTGGTGAAAGCAGCGAGGCAACCAACCCCGAAAAATAGGACGAGAGATGAGAGCAGCACTGCCATTTACTGGGAATTTTCCCCCTTTTTTAGGGAAAAAAATGATCCTAAAGGGAAGAAAAACTCCGAAAAGGAAGAAGGGAAAATAAAACAATATTTCAACTAAATTAGAACAAAATTGCGTACATTAGCCTGTCCCAAAAAGGCAAAAACACAGACACACACAGAGACAGAGACACACACAAAGTCCAAATTCAGCCGTGTATTCAACCTTATTCATTTCGCTCGATCGGCCAATTATTTAGTATATTTCAGGAGTGGAGCTGAACTGCTTCCAGCCAGCATGGATCATGGCCACGGGATGGTACACACTGCTGCTTTGCAAATAACCATCACAAACGTGCCAACACATTACTGCTAAACCAAATTTTAACATTTCAGTGATGGCGGTAAACGAACCCAGATCTTTAACTGTACTGCGATCACAGTATATTATGCCTGAAACCGCATAAGACCGCTGTTAGTTTTGTTTTTACATTGTAAACTGATACCTCATAGGTGAGAAGTGTAACGCAATTAATTCAATCGTCATTTACTTTTTGAAATGTTACTATTCTCTGGAAAATTCTGATTTTTTTATTAAATAAATTTCGTCGAGGCTATGTCACATGAAGCAAACTAGTACTTGTGTAAATGAAACGGTTCATTTTTTAATCTTCATACACGTTTAGTAAGATGAAGAAGTGAAGGAAGAGGAGGTGAAATCTGTGGATTTGAACTGGGATACTTCTGATAATCGCAAGTCGATCTCCAGAATAGGACAGAGTACATCCCATAGACCCCTGAAGGAAACTGGTAGTCTCTCATAATATCCCGGCTAGCTCTGACTAGCAGGTACTTTGCCAAGGTCCCCTTCCCAGTCACTGCTGACTGGAACGGCAACTAGGCTGAGCTCAGCCACTGCTGAGATCATCTCCTTCAGGCAACTAGGCTGAGCCCAGCCACCTCTTGAGATAATCTCCTTCACGATGAGCTCAGCTCTTTCAGGCTCACATCAGCACCTGCTAACATCAGCTCCTTTAGACAACTAGGCAGAGCTCAGCCACTGCTGAGATCATCTCCTACAGGCAACTATGCTGAGCTCAGTCACCGCTGAGATCACCGCATTCAGGCGACTAGGTTGAGCTCAACCACTAACACGATCATCTCCTAGGGACGACTATGCTGCGCTCAGTCACTGCTGAACTCATTTCCTTCAGTCAACTAGGCTGAGCACAGCCACGGCTGGGATCATCTCCTTCAAGCAACTAGGCTGATCTCAGCCAACACTGAGATCATCTCCTTCAGGCAACTAGGCTAAGCTCAGTCATCGCTCAGCTCCGAGGACCATGAATGACCAATAAAAAACAAAGTTCAATTTCAGTTAGAAGCAGGTTCGGATCTATGTAGCTAGTATGAATCATGAAAAGAAGAAGGCTTTCAACTATCTGTTCGTATCACTTTTAAGTTCAGTTTTTAACACGAACATTTGAAAACAAACGTTTATTTTCAATATTACCAAACAGAATCTAGAAACGATACCTAACGTTAAAAAGGCACCCATCTAGAAATAGGTCCCCAATGCCCACAATAAAACGACCAATTTGCAGTATAGGGCAGCCGAAACAGAGAGCAGAGTGCACACAACTTCTGCACCAATCCACAAACTAAAAGAAGAAGGAAAATAAACGAAAGAGCAGCCAACCAACACAAAACAAGGAAACGCTGAACAAGGGCCAAGACGAAGTGATTAAATATGGAATACCCAGACAATCGTTCAACTAGCTTCAAAGAGCAACTTAATGCGTGGAGCACATAGCATAGGATTCTATACTACTGAGGTCATTCAAACAACGAAAGTAAGAGAAGATGCAGGAATGCCAAAACATCTAGCAGTAAGGAGGAGTAGCCTGCACGCTAAGTGCAAGCATAATCTCCGACGGTTCAGTGAACAGCCTCTCGGAATAGCATTTGTTTTGACGGTTTTCTTAATGATTTTAACTATGGAAAAGGCATTCAAAATAAGGGGTGGCGATGACGCTGTCCTAGTACATCAGTAGGGGGGAGGGATAATCGTCTAACTGGAAAATCGCATAATTGGAAGAATGTGTACCGTATAACAGTACAATGGAAAGTCGTCTAACAGGAAATTCGTATAATGGAAAATCGTCTAACAGGAAATTCGTATAATGGAAAATCTTCTAATGTCCCTACCTCGCTCACGCTACCGGGCTCGCTGCGGCTATACATATAATCAGAAACCGCAGTTAAACGTTTATTCAGTTAGACGTTTAGCCGTTATACGATTATCCATTATACGATATTCCGTTTAGACGATTTTCCAGATTTTTTATTTTTGAAGATATTAGACAATTATCCCATTAGACGATTTTCCAGTTAGCCTTTCGTCCGACGCCTAATCAAAGTGCGGGCGCCCTTGAGCATTGGTGTCTCGTAGCCTTTTTTTTTGGGTCACGAGCGAAATTCTGCTTCAATGATTAGGTCCGTCGACGGTGGACATTTTCTTTTATGGGCTTCAGTATTTTTTGCCCAAAAGTGGCGGTCCTGGTGGATGGAGGGGGATCCCTCATCGAGAATTTTACTCCAGAACACACCATTTCTCCCTATGGCCCCGTCAATGACAAACTCTCTTATCGCGAAATTGCCTGAGGGTTCGGAGTAGGAATGCCCACCTAATACATTGAGTTTAAACCGGCCTACTCTACCGTTCAGGCAGAGAAACCGACACAAGGCTTTACAATGAAAGTGATTGGCCATTTTTAACCAACAGCGATAATGCGACATACAACAAATTTGGAAATAGCGACAGACGATAGAGGTATTTCGCGCAGGATGCTCAAATATAGTGCGAAGGTATGTCCTTTTAAGTCTTCTAAAGCAAAGTAATACTCGTATACATGAACCGGCTCAATTTTGAACCTTACTAGAGGTTGTAGAAGGAGGGGAGTCCAGCAAGGAGAAGGCCAAACCCCGGGGCCAAAGGTTTGACCTATGTTCATCTTCTTGACAGGTCCAACAAATGCCAACAAAGGATTTTCATTCCCTTTCGACTTGTTGTTGCATTTTGCTAACCTGGAGTTTTGAACCGGAAGCGGGCATACTGGTACTGTTGTGCTCAGGGTCGAATACTTACCGGCTGGATACCCTCTCGGGTCGAGTGAAGCAATACTCACAGGTTGCGCCATCCCTGTGAACGTGTGTACGTAGGTGTCGTCTCCGGACTGGCCGCTTGGCCGACCCGAAACACCTCGTCTCACGTAGGTTGGCTTCCCTGCATACATATTCTGTCCGTTGTGGCTGGAGCCTAGCCTTGCCATGCCAATCCCGGTTCTACAGACAGGGGAGGAGGAGCAGGGGAACAGTAAGTTCGCTGTTGAAATAGGAACTTACTAACGTCCTATCCCGAAGAATATATATCACAACAGGTCTCCAAAATATGTGACACGTATTCACAACAAGCTGCAAGATACAAGTATTCAACTCAATTCCAACTTTTGTCATAACTGTAAACACTACGGTACTCTGCACTAAATGTCACATATTAGTTGCAAGCAGCAATGTTGGCAGTGCTTATCCTAGTAGCTCCAAGGGTCTAGAATGGCTATGTCAGATTCTGAAAACCAACTGCAGGGCTTTTATACCCTCCTGAACAATAGGCTCCCGCCAAGGAATTACGTCACGTGTACATCAACCGGTGCACGACCACATCGTATAGGATTCCCTCAGTGCCCGGAACCTACTACATGGTCAACGGCTAGGTTGCCAGCCTGTAACGGCCGGTAATTTTATCTCGATCGTGGAAACTAGGCTGAAAGATGCTTATATCACTCCGGACAAAGTAATGATGCAAATAATAACTTCGAACGTGAGATAGAAATCAACAAAATGCGCTCAGTACGAGTTCTAGTGATCGTCATAGCGCGTATAAGTGAACAATCTAATAATAACGCTTAATCCAAGTACGATTGTTCTATGAAGGCGGTTTTGGTTTCGTCCCTTGAATTTTTATATATACTCTGCGCGCTACAGCCTACAAGCCTATGAGGTTCTCCTATATGAAGAGCATCTTGTTGGAGCTTAACTCCGCTGTGGTCACACTCCAATGTAATCTTAGACCGCGCATCACGCGAAAACCACAAGGACTATCCAAACCACACTTCGCATGCAGTGCACGGGTGTCTGAACAAGGTTTATAAAAAAAAATAATCCGGAATCGGACATGGGGTACAGTAACCGTTAGGGTGACAAAATGGGCCAAGAGCTAAGAGCCATATTATAGCAACGAGACAGAGAGGCCGTTTTTAATTGTTTAAGGCATCCGATTGTTAAACGATTGACTGTGGATGATAAAGAAGTGGCCTCACTAGCAGACAAGTGTCTGTTACCTGTAAGCAACTGATAAAGCTGGGCCGAGCCCGATTACTAGTCCCGATCCTTAAAACCCAGATAGGTCGGTAATAAACCAAATAGAAGATATTTTCACTTCTCGTCGATCGATTTTGACGTTTAAATACACCATTTCGAAGATTTTTCACCAGCTTTACAACGGTCTATACCCCCAAGCAAATGTTAAATTTTACTGGAATTTTGCGTTTTGAAGTGATTTTAGCATATGCAGTATAATTTTAAACCAATATATATTCCTTAATAATTATGTTTATTTAGGCCCATGCTTTATTTATTCAATGCTTTCAATAGTAAGTTTTGTTTTATGAAGACATACTTCAGTATTAGTTTTTGGTTGATTGGGAACTGGGATCGGTTATCAGATATGGTAGTTGGCCAGTTTCGTTTAATGATCGACCCAGCTTTTATATTTTGTCATGTTGAATATAAATCTCAATGCGGCCGAAATTCAATTTCTGGAAAAGGTAAGGGGCAAGTGCAAAAATAAAGAAAAACTAATAAAAGGATGAGTGTTCACCATTCATAGGGAGAAAGCTGTATTAATACAGTTTTCATGATACTGTCTTTTTAAGTAGCTAGCTACCATACGGCCTTTCCCTGGTTGAATGATATCACTACAGGCCGACCCTTTTTGGATAAACAGCCAAATAGCAAAGAAAGCAGAACCCACTCCTATTATTCGACAGTGGAAGGCCCCAGTTTTATGCATTTTAATGTAGAACACCTCTCAAGAATACTCGGTCATCATTAAAGACTGGTAAATAAGGATGTGTCATTTGAACAGTTGGACGTTACCCGCTTCAAATCCGGAGCATGTAGTTCCTTTTCATGGATCCTAATGTTCCATGATGTTGCTGAATGTCATTATTTGCAACAAATATTAATACGGCAAAATATGCAAATTAGATTGTAAACTTTCTGTGGCAGTGATTAAATGAATCAACAGCAACAACTCATTACTGCACATCATTGCGGAGTTTATAAGGCGTTGCGTTGCGTTCTAGAGTGACAACGAAAGCTTCAACTCTACTTTTCCAATACAGGAATAAACGTCTGCCCACGCAAGTTTTTGTATCATCAATCCAGGATACTTTAGTTATGCTAATAATACTGGTTTACGGTTTAACTGTCTTCCATACTAATGTCGTAGAATCGTTTATTTATTTTATAATTATTATTTATTAATTCCTCAGAAATTCGGGATAAATGCAAATGCCCCTATGTCCCTGCCTTAATCCGGCCCTGGAGTGTGGGGATAAACTCATCCAGGCATTAGCTACATTTGCTGTGTAACCCCAAATACCCTAATTAGGGCGCATTTACGCAACAAGATCTTCTCGCTGGCCGAAAACTATTTGCTGGTCGATCGCTATTTACGATGGGTTTCTAGTACAGGAAGGAGGCAATACATGAACAATTAAACAGGTTATAAATAGCAAAAAGAATAAAGAACAACAATTATTTTAAACATTGTTAAACGTTATCGTCGTTTCAGTGCCGCAATTATAGGGGTGGTGCTAAGGATGCAAGGCACCATGGTCCAGGAGACAGAGGGCACAAAATTTAATATCAGATGTGCCGAAAAGGGACAAAATTAAATTTTTTGGTGTTTGGGAGTCCCTTTGTTCCCAAAATTGGGTACTTTGCGTTTAAAACTTTGCGTTTAAAACTTTTGCTTTGTGCATTCCTTTGCTTCCTGCGAGAGAGAACGCTATAGCCTAGATGCTGCAATGCTAATTGGTGGCAACCGGCCTTTAAGGCATAACACAATAAAGGTGTAAGTTGGAAGTGTTGTAAAACACTAAGTCTATCAATTGTTGCAAAACATACCCATTAATGGGGTAAGCGCTATTAAACATAACGTCTACTGAAGGTGTTATAAGCCACAACATGTTGTGACTGTAACGTGTTGTAAAAAAGGAGACAAATAGGTGTTGCGACAAACATTGTGAATCACAACGTCTATGTTTGCAGTGTTCTTGTTGTCGTAAAGCGACGCCACCGTACTGCGTGTATCATACTTCGTATGGTGAGCCACGAGGAGGAAATCCGTTGTGTCGTTGCCATGGTTGTATTGTCCAAAGCGACATGCTCCGTTAAGGCGAGAAGCACGAACAGTGAATTTAGTAAAAGCTAGTGAGTAAGGCAATTTACGCTGCAAGTCATTGCTTAAACGTGCCCTTAGCCAAGCATTCTCGTATCAACGAGTCCTTTTCTAACATCTCGTTCGCCAGGAGGTCTTTACCATCGCCGTCTGGTCTGCAACTCAACGAGAAATGGCATCGGTCGACAAAAGCAGACTCGTTTTGCATAATGGCTCACGACTTGGGGCCAGATTCTAGTGAATGCAGTCAGTCCCTCCCGAAGCCAGCCCGACTTGAAAAGACGCCATTAATCAGTTTGTCCTCTGGGAAGAATTGTGTGTTGGGAACAATGGCATCGTAGCTTGTCGCCATCCGAAATTCTTTCCTTTGACAAGGAGAAAAGTCCTTTCCTAGGGACATTTTGTGCTTCTTACAAGCAAACCAATGGAGAGATTAAAGTCCAATACGGCACACGCTCACATACTTTTGCTTGCACAGTCGACTAACATCTTAGAGGTCCTCAAAATGTGTTTAAAATTGACTTGGCACACAAAATCATGAAGGTTTTAACAATGGGCAGACATACTGATATTGCAGCATTACAGCACAACGATTCCCGTCGTAAATTTTCTCGCTCAATGGCTTTAATTAGCTAATTCGAAATATGCGGGTTGCTTCTTGCGTTAAAGGAGCACGAGTCTTTCGAGTTGTCACTGCCTAGTGGGCTAATCGTGGCGATGAGGCGGATAGAGATCCTCTCCTCGTGGTTCGCAACATGAAATGGTGCATGCACGCGGTGTGTGGCATTGCTTTACGACAACCAAGTAACAATTCCCACCGCAGTATTAAAGGTACTAATTTCTGAATGCAGCACTCGACGGTTTGTTTCCGATTCGACAAAACCGAAATGAACGCCTCGTTAAATTTTGAATTCTTTCTGCGGGATACTGCTTTCTACTGCTCTTTGATCACTGCTAGAATCTGTGATTTGTGCGAGAAATAGACAAATTTTGTAAACGGCATGAAATGCAACGTTGAAGAAATGTTGAAAATTATTGTTGTTCTTTGTTCTTTACTCTTGTAATTATTACAAATACATAGGTATTTATAATACGTTTAATTGTTTATGTTCCAAGTTCGTATTGCTTGATACGCTTTGATTTTTACCTCAATTGGTTTTGGAAGAAGTCAGCTCATCTTACACATGAGCAGATGAGGGCTTCCACAACCTAGAACCACCTGGAATTCGAGGTACGGATTCCAGATCCAGAAGAAGTGGTTACCAAGGGTTACCAAATCGTATAATAGAAGAAGCCCTTGGTTTGAAACCGCATTACTTGTTATCTGTTAACTTATTTGTTAACTGTTATCTCGTTATTATGCTCCTTTAAAGACACCTTTGTCATCATGTTCATCATTTCAAAGATACTCCTCAGACAATAATGATAGACTACCGATTAGCTTTCGGCCATATGAAAGTCCTGTTGCATAAATGTGCTTTTAAACAGGGTTCTCACACAGGAGAAATGCTCCCTGAAAAATCTAGAAAATCGTTAATTAGCCCACACCTTTTCCAGACTTTTCCATACCTGATTTTCCTTATTTTTATTGTTTTGGCTTGAAAACGTGTCCTTGAGAGAACTGAAACGTTGTATTTTCTGTGTTTTTTACTACAGCACTTTCGGCAAAACGTTATTTTTGGATGGCAATCGGGCACTTTTTAGATTACATACCAAAATTCAAGCACTTTTCAGGTTACACGCCAAAATTCGAAAACTTTCCAGGTTACATGATAATATTCAAGAACTTTACAAGTTATAGATGCTAAACATTAAGCACTTGCGCAACGAGACCTTCTCGCTCACCGAACGCTATTTGTTAGGCAACGGTCATTTATTTACGATTAGTTTCCCGTTTTTACTAAATGAATGCGGTAATAGATAACAAATTAAATGTATTATAAATAACTACACAGAGAAAGAACGAAGTGCAACAGTAATTTTAAACATTGTTGTCATTTCACGCTATTTCCAAAATTTGCTATTCTCGCTCAAAGAACAACTTCTAGCAGTGATCAGACGTCGTTAGAATAAATAGTTGCTCGCAGCGAGAAGTTAAATTCCAACACGGAATCCATTTCCGGGTTATTGAATTGAAGACAAACCATCGAATGCCGGCATTCCGAAATCCGTCCGCAGTCTTGTACTGCAATAAAAATTGTTTACTTTTTGTCATAAATCGACACTGGCATGCTGCACGTGTCGTACATCGTCTCGCGAGGCACGAGAAGAAGATCTGCGTCCGCGCTGTTGCTGTGGTTTCTACGTGTGGGCAACTCGAAAACTATATACTCCAGTAAAGGAGAGAAGCAGCCAGCAGATTTAGCATGATTAAACAAGTAAAAGCCAGTGAGCGAGAAAATTATCGTTGCGTAAACCCGCCCTTACACGCCAAAATTCAAGCACTTTTCAAGTTACATACCAAAATGCAAGCACTTTCCAGGTTACATGCCAAAATTTAAGCACTTTGAGGTTATACACCAAAATTCAAGCACTTTCCAAGTAACACGTCAAAATTCACACACTTTCCATGTTACATGCCAGAATTAAAACACTTTCCAGGTTATGACCCAAAATTCATGAACTTTCAAAGTTTGGAAATTCTTTTCAATACTTTTATGATTTTTGCAGGCTTGTGCGAAACTTGTTTAAAACCAAAAAAAAGAATTGCATTGTAAGCCAAAGGCCTCAGTATTTCTCAATTTACGCAACTTGGCAGAACAAGATTGGGAAAGGTATTCGAGAATTTCTAACGTGCGTTTTGTTGAAGTAGTTACGGAATCCAAAGCACTTCAGTCAATCATAAAGCAATAGCCTTTTTTTCTTAGCACCCATTCTATTGTTCAGAGAAGACAAAATGTAGCAACATCAATATAATACCACAGCTTTAAAAGTTAAGCTTCAGTATTAAACGTCGTTTTTAGCGTAGTACACAACCCTTTTTTTCTCTTTGCCATTACAAAGAGACCTTTCTCAGCGCCATTTTTTTCTCACAGTCGATAATTATTTCAGGGGACGCGAAAAATTAGGAGGAGCACTTAAAACCTTGTAAAGATTACGCAATTTGTGCTTATCGGGTTAACTTTTTTTCTAGTTTAAGAATGAGTCCGGTTTCACTCCATCGCTTTTTACGAATACGACAGACCTTTCACGCAGCACACACAAATCGTGTCTGTCATAAACGTGCCTATCTCAAATATGGTTACGCCGGGACGGAACGGTCCCGATAACATTTTTCGCGCCCTGCGCTTATCACGGACACGGCGAACGCGGTGAGCGGTAAAAATCTTGAGCAACGGAAGAAAGGAGAAGAGCGGGGCATTCTTTTGTTAAGAGAAGGACGTTTGCCGATTGCTAGCCAAGGACGAAATCACCATCGATTGAAAATGCACACAAGAAATTGGACGGGGTTGGCAATAACGCATGAGAGACGGTATTGGTGACCGCATCGATCAATAAGGGAGGGAGGAAGGGGAGGAGGCAGCAAGCCAAAGTCGCCCACGCAACGCGCGTGATATGGTCGGTGGCAAACATCAGTATTTAAATCAGACCCACCCAACTCACGGAGTTATTATTTTAGTGAAATATTGTCTTGTGAGACGAAACCACGCAATTCTTTTCAAAAAAATCACAACCATTAATAGAGACAACTCCAAAATACTAAATAAGTTGAATGAGAGATTCCCCAGGGTTCCGTTTTAGGGCCGTTGCTTTTTGCGGTTTTCTCTTGCAGTAGTATACAGTTCAGAAGGGTGACATAACAACTCATATGTCGGGTGAAACTCGGTACTTTTGCCTAGATACCAGCTCTATATGTGTGAAATTTGGGCGTTTTAAACTACACTAATATTACGGACCTTCCCAACACATGCGTACTGTTTCTTAACACCTCAAGTAAGAATTCCTAACGAGTGCTGCATGTGACGTCACTCTCTCAACTCGTCTTGTGGGCCATGCAGAAACAATGTGAATCTAGCAGATTGTGTAAACCAGTCTCAATTTGGGTCTCTTTGTGCACGTATGCCGTATTGTGGGGGGAACTATTGTAATGATAAAAAAAGTCCTCATACCTAAAAAATCCTCATCGAAAATGGAGTTTCACCTTACACAACTGCAATGGCAAAAAATTTATGGGAAGTCTTCACGCCTTCGTCGCAAATTCGAAGTCCAGAATTCAAATTAGGTACTTACCTAAAAAGAACAAAAAAAAAGAAACATTCTATAAGTACTAACGTCAAGATATGTAATACACAAGATCAGAAGCGTATAAATACATTCCATAACATCAGGGGCGAATAAAGCGTACGAGTATCCTCGTAACTCACTTAGCAGTATCGGGCACTTGGTGCACTGGAACATCGTCTCACAAACCCCAACTTAACCGAAAACATCACATTTTCAAGTCTGTTACGTATATTATCTTATTTATTTATTTATTTATTTATTTAACAAATTTATATGAATTAATTACTTGAGTTTATGCAGGTTCGGTCAGCTTACGATAGTTTTAAAGTTGACCGCAGCGTATAGAGTTCATAAGTTGCGGCGAGATGCTGTTTGTCACACATTCGGTTGACCTCTCTTTGCTTCCGTGTATAGTAATATGCGTTCGTCTTGTGAAGTAAGATATTGCACAAACGTTGGTGGACTTACTGGTGTGGATTGTTGGAAATGATTTCATCATCATTAGTATGTAAAAATATTTTTTAGTAGCTGGATAACAAGCGAGACCACAGTGGAAACACTATTTGGCAATCTGTATACAGCTAAACAAAGTGATGGGGAGGGGGAAGAAATTTGTTTAGGAGTCGTTCCTCTCACTGATGACATGGTCGCTTACAGGGGAAGGATTAGTTAGGGACTTGCTGTATGCTATACCATGTGAGGCATGCAAAACAAGAGATATTTGTTTTGGACAGACGAAACGCCCCCTAGCTAAAAAGGTTTCGCAACATTGTGGATAAGTTGACTCCAGACACTCTAATCGTGCCTTAGGCGGCCATTTTGTTGATAGTGGCCACCGTCCAGATGTTTCTGAAACATCAGTGGTGTTCATGGAAAAACAACAACACATCAGGATAAAATTAGAAGCTTGGACGATTACACTGAACAAGAATAGATCATTAAATCTAACCACCAATTACCCTGTAACGGAGCAATGAGCTTCTTTGTTTAAAAAAAAAAGTTTGCCTAGTGGTTTCCGTGAGCATCTTGAATGATTTGTTCCATATGGCGCTTGGCCGCGACTCTTGGGTGTTGTAGGTTTGTACATAGTTTAACGTTTTTATGCTTAATGAGGCCTTGTTGTTTATTGTGTTATTTAGTTTTCTGAAGAAGTTTCCGTTTGAAACGAAAATTTATTTTGCGTAATAAACATGCTTGTCAAGGGAACTCCTTGTCCACCTTGTTTTGTTTTATTGAATGCTCCTACCCTTGCTGACCAAAGTGAACACTGGAAACCGCATTCCATCATGGAAAAAAAACATGGATGTCTGGGATAGGACCTGTAGCCATTGTTCCAGAATTTCCCACAGGATGTCTCTACTAAGCAGCGGTGCCAGTAACAAAATTACAGAGGAAAATATACCGAGCAAGCATAGTTTGTTGCGTTTTATTCATTCCTGGTAATAAATACACAATGTCAGAATCGTATAAATCACAACACAAATGTGATCCAAAATAACAACGACCATGATTCAACTAAAGGAAAGAGGAAAAACAAGCCAAACAGCTAAATTCATACACTAGAAATAAGTACAGTAAGCCACCTTTATGGACTTACGTTTCGTCGGCGTGGCATGACCCGGATTCGAACTGGCAAGCCAATTCGTCTCCAAATAACTGACATAGTGCCTTTATCCGGCCCCTCCGCCACTGGCATAAAGATGACAGTGGCGGAGGGGCCGAAGCGATAAAGGCGCTATGTCATTGATCTGGGGACGAACTGGGTTGCCAATTCTAATCCGGTTCATGCTACTTCGACGGAACGTAAGTGCATAAAGGTGGCTTACTGTACTACGTTATTTCTAGTGTATGATTTTCGCTATTTGGCTTGTTTTCCTCGTTCCTTTATATAATTTACAGAGAATTGTTTATATTTATTTAGTAATCATGAATCAACTGCTATCCAAAAGCTACGGATCTATAAAAGTAATTATTGAAACAAATTTAGGAATATTCAGGGAAACATTTATCATTTCACTATTCATCAAATATTAAAATGGTGTGTTTTCTTGGTGTGTGTTACAAATGTTATCATACGTAAAGCCAAACAAGAAAAGACCCAACAGATCTCGCCATTTCAAGCAGTGATGTCTCAGCCAGAATGCCTCCCAACAAATTTGTGGTCTTAAGCGTAGTCATTCAGTTTAACTGCTAGCCGCCATGGAGTCAGCTAAACAACAATGGTATGGACGAGAAAGGTGGTTACAGTCAATTTGGCGCGGATATCACTAAACGTCCGAAATAGCAAAACCTCAGCAATACCCTTTACTTTGGTCTGAGTTAGTGAAGAGCCTGTCTAAATTACATCTTATAAATTATTTGAATGGTCATGCGCTAAACATTTTGGAAAATAAACATGTTTTACGTTTTGATTCAGTATCTGCTACAAAGACAATGATGGTGACCAAACACGAAATAAATAATGAATCACAATGGTGCAGAACTCATGGACGACCAGGCCATTTATTTGACTCTTCAATAACTTAAAAGTTCGAAAACAAAGTTCTTTATTTTCGGGATATAAAAGAAAAATAAACTCTCCCCTCCCCTTTCTTGTTACCGTAGTATTGTCGTGCCTTCTCTTTATTTATTTCTGCTTTATTTGTTAAGCAGCAGTAAAACATTAATATTAAACTCGGGAGGAGTAACTGAAGTGGGGCGATGCGCTGAGTGAGTGAGCGAAGCGAACGAAAATCACCGATTGTAAGCCAGTGTGCTCAAAAATGGAATTGAAGAAACTTAAACATGTGAAGCATGTATATCCAACAACCCAAACTATGTCAACTTGGCCGATGTAACGGCTAGTTGAACAATGGCAAATGTGAAAATTATGAATGAGAAAATGTATAGACATAAAATTCTTGCAGAATAAATGTAGAGGCGACGATAAGACCGTGTGACCTTTTGTGCATTCACAGTCCTATGAAAGTTGTGATATCTACCGAAAACCAAAACTCGTGTAAGAGAAACTGCCAAGTGTCCGTAAAAGGGTCGGTCTTTGAAAGTATTGATATAATTCAACCAGGGAAAGGCCACGTAGGTTAATCCTATTAGCCAAGTTAATCGCACTAAATAATACTTTGGACGTTAAATGAAAACTTGAAGATTGCGACAGCAAGTAGCAATGTTCTAGTTTTCATTTAACTTTTAAACTATTAATCGGTGCGATTAACTAGGCTAATAGGATTAACTTTGGCGGCCTTTCCCTGGTTGAATCATATTACTACTTTCAAAGGCCGACCCTTTTTGGCATCTTGGCGGCTTCTCTTATATCAGTTTTGGTTTTGGGTGGATTTCTTTGCATACAATAGTATAAGAATATAAACAAACATAAACGTGTTAATTGTATCCCAATAAATAAAATACAGTAAATCAGTTATGGCAATGTAACTGTTCACCGTCCTAAGTAAATAAAAACGAGTCCTTTGACTTTTGTATTATATTGACGAATTTCACAAAATCGTCAATGTAACATATCATTTGTTCTTTTGGCGTTTAGAAGGGCAAAATAGAGTTAAGAATGGAAATGTACAATTGAAAATTTCTGAAGTCTAGGAAATTTCATGGGTAAAAAAAAAATTCCTTAAGATTGACTCACTTTTCTTCACGACGGGTCGAAATACAATACACTTTTTTTTACAGAATTCATATACATTTATGCTTTGAAAAAGTAACAATTATTTTAAGAAATTTGCCAAAACTCGCGATTTACGGTATTCAGAAATTCAAAACCTTTTTATTTACGAACTTGTAGCGAACTATTAGCTACCATTATCGGCGGGAAATTTTTTTCAATGTCAAATATGAGAAAAACTCGTGTAAAATTGTCTACAAAGCCAACACCAATCGTTATTTTTGCACTAGAAATAGCAAAATATGCCTAAACAGATGTGAAGAATTGAAAATTGCGGGTTGAATCCACCCAAAACCAAAAAATGGTATAAGAGAAGCCGCCAAGTCTCCAAAAAGGGTCGGCCTTTGGAAGTAGTGATATCATTCTACCAGGGAAAGCCGCCAAGGTTAATCCTATTAGCCAAGTTAATCGCACCGACTAATAGTGCGAAAGTTAAAAATGAAAACAAGAAAATATTGCTACTCGCGGTAGCAATCTTCAAGTTTTTATTTAACGTCCAAAGTATTAATGGTGTTGGCTTAAGGGGAATATTGTTGTTTATACCACGGCTGTGACGTCACTCTAACTCAACGCCATGCTAAATTTCCGTTGGTTAAATCCCGTTAACCAACACCGGAAGTGTGCATCAACGCAAAAAGTGTGGGTTATCAAGTTACCCCACACTTTTGCAAATAACCCACACTTTTGCCAATAACCCACACTTTTGCCAATAACACACACTTTTGACAATAACACACACTTTTGCCGATAACCCACACTTTTGCCAAGAACACACACTTTTGCCAATAACACACACTTTTGCCAATAACACACACTTTTGCCAATAACACACACTTTTGCCGATAACCCACACTTTTGCCAATAACACACACTTTTGCCAATAACACACTTTTTGCCAATAACACACACTTTTGCCAATAACCCACACTTTTGCCAATAACCCACACTTTTGCCGATAACCCACACTTTTGCCAATAACACACACTTTTGCCAATGACCCACACTTTTGCCAATAACCCACACTTTTGCCAATAACCCACACTTTTGCCAATAACCCACACTTTTGCCAATAACACACACTTTTGCCGATAACCCACACTTTTGCCAATAAGACACACTTTTGCCGATGACCCACACTTTTGCCAATAACCCACACTTTTGCCAATAACCCATACTTTTGACACTTCCGGATCACGCGACCGGGAACACACATATCAACAACCAAATACAGCATATAAAATAAAAACGTAACGCAATAAAAAAACGTACAAAACGAATTACTTAAAAGGAATGAAATCCCATCCCTGCGAACTCTTATATGTCCGGTCTATATCTAAGCTATTCACTCTGCGTTAACTCCCCTCCGCCCTCCCTCCACAAATTAAAATGCAACGACCTTCATTCATACCGATACCGTATTATCGTATTTTTTAAACAATTCTCAAACTACAAACGCTCAAAATGAATTCCCAGAATGTCATTCTATCCCTGCGGCCTCTTATCGAAGTTCTATCACTCCGAAAAGCTTCGAAGCGAGCTGGCTAGCGTGTAATACGGCGAAACGACACTTCGTCTCCCTCCCACCCACTCCCCCCACAAACGGACACAAAGGACTCGTCGGTCTACCATCCACTCTACCCTCCGTAAACTAAAATGGAATGACCTTCATTCATATCGAGATATTTTCACAAAACACAAACACGTTTTAATAAAATAAGAGTTAGCTAGACGTCCCAACCGTGGCATAAAACAGTTATTGGCTAGAATCTCGCGATTATTGATTTTTAACCGCTCGCTTCTAACCAATAACTATTACTTAATTACATAGCCCATGTTAACGACCAGAGTTGTTGGTGTTATGCTGCGTACTTGACTTACGTATTTTTTCCCTGTTACTGTATCCTTCCTACAGAATTGTAGAATTTTGGCTTCGGCTATCTCAAATACAAGTTAATACGTAACAAAACGTAACAAATACGTAACAAATACGTAACAAAACCCATGGAACCAAGAATAACCTGATGGCGCAGCAAGACGATCAACAAAGACGACGGCCAGCAAGACCGTTATTTCCACTAAGTAATATTACGTAAGACAAGAATCTTACATGAACAATGTTACACTGTTGAAATACAGGGTGTCTACCAGTCCGGAAAGCAGGGCAATTCAGGAAAAAGTCAGGAAATTAACTAATAGGTCAGGAAGCCAGGAAAAAAGTCAGGAAATTGGATGTTTGGTAAGGAATTTGCAAAATTAGAAACTATCGTTTGTTCCACATTATGTTTGCGGAAACTGACTGTATGACGCCACGTTTCCTTGCACTACGAGTACAAAAACATGTGGGTATCACGCTTGTAGACTCTAAATGGTTACTGTTAAAGTGTACGAGTGTTGGAGTGTTTACGCGTTTTTTTGCGCTCGCAGTGGAAGGAAACGTATCGTCATGCAGTCAGTTTCCTGCAGACGTAATGTGGAACAGACTATAGTGATTTCATCACTGGTAAGTGAGGATGACATTATTTTCTCGTAAGCAGACAGATGTTGGCTAAAATTGAATGCTTAGAACTACAATGGATAACACACCGTATCTGTTAATTTTGATTCGGCTTTTTTTTTTGTTAGGCCTAGTCGGGGAAGTTAGGCTAAGCTGGGCAAGAACGTGCATCACGCACATTTTACTATATTATGCGTTTAAAGTGCTTCTCATACGACAAGATAGTAAATACCAAAACCGATTTATAGCTGAATCTCTTAGTAGAGACGTTTTATTTTTAACATTTATAATAATATTAATATTTTTAATACGGGTTAGGCCTACCATTTTTACACCCTCGCTGCCTGTCACGGAATACAGTTTTGCGTGTTTCGCGGTGAATTTAAGCATAAATCTGGCTTGACATGTGTTCATTTTTGTGGTTTTGGTAGAAAACGGTCGAGTGGGAATGCTGTACAGATACAAAGCGCTGGTTTTTTTTTATTTTCAAAAAACTGTCTTCCTCCAGAACCTTTGCTAGCTGGGAGCAGCCACTCCCAAAGTTTTCTCTAAAAATGTTAGTGAGTCAGGAAAAAGTATAAAAATGTCAAGGAAAAGTCAGGAATTTTCAATGCGGTGTTTTGGTTGACCACCTGCGTTAAGAAAATGTTACATAAACCATTATAATTAGCTCGAGGCTAACTGGTTGAGAGCTATAGGCTAGTCCCTAATTTAAAACACCATTCCCGTTCCTCCAACAATCTAAACCGTAAGTCCCATGATATGATGGTTAATTTCGGCCATAATTCAACTGGCACCAAATGTAATTTATCTCCTAATCCTAAAACTAACTAAGCCGAATTGGGCAATTAAAGAATCAGCAATTACCCCCCCCCCCCCTCCAAGTAAGCCAGCCGCAACACACAGGAGAGGCAAGCTATTAAAGACTACCAAGGAACTGGACCACCGCTCCAGTTGTAACTTATTCAGCTAATGACTTTAGGCCATTATTTAGAAAACAGAGGTAAAAATTAGATTTTCCCACCATGGTGGCTCCGTTACAAAGAGTTCGGAAATAAGGACAGCACTGTACGCTTAAATGCAATAGGGTGCAATGAAAATTATTTTTTCAGAATTCTCAGTAGCCTGGGTGTGGAAAAGTTGCCTTTGATATTACATATAACAAATTTCATTACGCTGAGGTGATGTGTTGAGGTGCCACAAGGGGCTTCAAATTTAGCATTGTTTAACATGGGCAAAATAGCTGAAAATAGGGGGAAAATATTTGAGTGCTTTAAAATTTAATTTTAACATTATCTCATTTGATGCTAACAGAACAATGGAATGGATCTAATATGCAGTAAGCGTATCAACAAAACGAAGCCAACAGCACATGCGAATCAAAACAACTTGATTTTATTCTCATGTGGTATTGGCTTCTTATTTCTGATAGAAGATGGAATTGCACAATAATGCTCGATAATGTTCATTCTTTCCCGATAATGTCCATTGTAACAGTTATGGGCCAAAATAGGCTAAAACAACATTTTTTAGCCATTTTCGATGTCAAAGCATACCCACATTTTTTAACAAAAATAAAATTACTTGTAATTGTGGCAGGTTTATAGATGGTTCTTCAGAACATGAAATGAGATAATGATCAAATTAAATTTTAAACCAGTCAAATAAAATGTTTTTACCATTTTTTTTTAGTTATTTTGCCTATGTTAAACAATGCTAAACTTGAAGCCCCTTTCAATACCTCAAGACGTCATCTCAGTGATGAAATTTTTGTGTGTGACAGTGATACAAAAAGGCAACTTTTCCACAACTAGGCTATAAACAATTAAAAAAAAAAAGGGTTTTCATTGCACTCTATAGAGCAATTCCATGCATTAAAATGTTGAGCCGAAGTGTCTCCAACAGTAGCGAGTTTTGCACTAAATTGGACAGGTGGTTTCTGATGGTACCAGTAATGCATTATTTGAAAAACGTGATGCACGTATTTTAGGTGTCGTTGAACATGTCAAGTCTTGCAGTCGTTCAATCATTTTTGATTAATTCCCTGAAGAAAGATTACAATTATGGTAGTGATCAAAATGACTTGTTTAATTCCCTAATCAATGATACAACTACTATTGTGGCCAAGATGTCTTGATTAATTCCCTGAAC
Organism: Lithobius niger; assembly: GCA_023313725.1. NCBI lineage: Eukaryota > Metazoa > Arthropoda > Chilopoda > Lithobiomorpha > Lithobiidae > Lithobius > Lithobius niger. The sequence goes on along the minus strand of JAHWFP010153006.1, from coordinate 38,896 downwards.
AATCATTACGTTGTTAAGATGTCTCATTATTACTTGAAGGATGATTACAACTTCTGTTGTGGTCAAGATGTCTGAATAATTTCCTAAACAATAATTAAAACTCCTGTTGTTGTCAAGATGTCTGTTAATTCCCTGAACAATGATTACACCTACTGTTGTTGTTAAGATGTCTGCTTAATTTCCTGAGCAATGATTTACTTACTGTTGTGGTCAAGATGTCTAATTAATTCTTCGAACAATGGCTATAACCATTGTGGTGTCGAAGATGTCTGATTAATTCCATGAACAATCATTCCACTAATGTTGTTGTCAAGATGTCTGATTAATTCTCTGAACAATGATTACAACTACTGTTGTGGTCAAGTTAATCTGATTAATCCCCTGGACAACGTTTACAACTATTGAGGTGGTCAAGATGTCTGATGAATAGCCTGAACAATCATTACAACTACTGCTGTTGTCAAGATATCGGATAATTCCCTGAACAATGATTAAAACTACTGTCGTAGTGAAAGTGTCTTATCATATCAAAAGCCAAAACTGGTAAAAGGGGCCGCCAAGTTCCGAATGGTTCGGACCTTCAAAGGTGTGATATCAATACACCAAAACATTCGCCAAGTTATTCGCACCACTTAATCCGTCGAAGGTTAAATGAAAACTAGAACATTGCTACTTTTGGTAGCAATGTTCAAGTTGTTCATTTAACGTCGAAAGTATTATTCGGTGCAATTAAGTTGGCGAATGTTTTGGTGCCTTGATATCATTCCTTTGAAGGGCCGAACCATTCGGAACTTGGCGGTCCCTTTTGCCAGTTTTGGTTTTTGATATGATATCACTCTTTTTTTTTAAATTGTGTATTTACTCAACTCCTCTACCGTGCGGTACAAATCTGTAATAAAGTGCCACGTCAACATGAAACTGGTTTTCAACACTACCTTTTGCCTATAGGCCGAACCATTCTCAACTTAGTCACCTCTTTACCAGTTTTTGGCTTTGTTTATTTTGTTTTATTTCTACAGTTGGTTTATTTTTCGTGAATCGGACGTGAATACAATTTCTTTGCAACGTTCTTTAGATTTATCGAGATACACTAGTGTGTGTCTAGGCATGCACGTCAGTATACACGTTGTCATTGTCCGAACTTTGGCCGTCCAATGAGAGACGATGCCGACAATACTAACAATGGTTATAACAATTATATTTTCGTACTTACGCGCCTTCTCGCGCCGTCCGTTACGCCGGCAGGCTTCAAACCATAAAAGGTGCGAGTTCGTATTGTACTGTACCCATTCATCCAATTTCATAGCTGGAAGCCTTCCCGTTATCTCGGTATCGCTAAATAATCACCCTATGGGATTTAACATGGGGATGAGCGGACTAGCTAGCTAGCTAGTAACTAGTAATACATTTTCAACGTTATTGAGGGTCAGATTTTGCATTGAAAACAGCTTAGCTGGCATTCCTACACGAGTTAATTTTTGTCAGGTGGGTCATTGCTCTCGATTTCAACACAATTTAAGCTTTTGTACCGCATTATTATTTTCCTGAAGTACCTGAAATGTGCCCAACTATGCTTCAAAACATAATACACTGACGTTATGGCGCCGCGCTATAATGGGTTACAACCTCGACAATTGAATGGATGTGATGTTTGTTGTGATGTTTGTTGCCTAATTTGGCGCGACACACTAGCGTGTGTCTAGATTAATTTTTATATTTGAGCCAAAATGCTCATAATCCTGTGCCCAGTTTCATTTATTAAAGCAATTGAATCCACGAATAGGGTACAGAATGAAGGGGAAGAATTTCAAATGAATTGAATAATGGGTTCAAAATTTATTGTGGAGATTGACAGACAAACACGTGCCCGCACTCGATGAGAGGCAGCTTTTTTCTGATTTGCATTTCGTGTCACGAAATTTGAGGTGTAGAGAAAACGTCTGAATTGCTCTTTCACATTAATTAGGAATGGAACATCAATGAAAATATTTTATAAAGATCATTAATGATTCCCTAGTAAACCAGTCTACATCCTGCACTACTAAACAATCCATCTTAAAGAAATAAAACGGTAGCCACACTTGGCAACCATTCTGGGATTTGTTGGGCGAAGACGGGGGAAGAGCCTTGGGAGAGGGAGGGAGGGGGGGTGAGGAAAGAGGGAGAAGACCATGCTGATGGAGAAGTTGCTTTTCAATTACTAATGGCATTCTGCTTAACTTTCGAAATATGCTTCTGCTTCGTGTCAAAAACGGAACAAACAAGAAGTGACGGAAACTGCGCAGTTATAACAGGCCATTAAAGCTTGCAAGCCTTCAGTCCTTACTTGCTGGCGCCATGTTTGGATTAAAGAAGGCACGTAGAGTGGAGGTGCATTTCTACTGCGCAGGTTGACTCAGGAGTACCGTAGGGACATGTAGCTGTGCGGACAGATAACGGTTGCTTCTTTATGACAAGGCAGTAGAGACATTGATGAAACTTTACTGAAAGTAAAACTGAATGGCATTGAAACTTTCATTTGAAGATGTATCGAGAAGAAACATATCGCTAGTTTGTTTATTTTTTTGCACATAAAATTTTAATTGTATCGCGTTATGGTATTGTTGATGGGTTGTTGAATTATATTTTGAAAGCTTAAATTCAGGCTGGGTGTTACCGCAAACCCTTCTTTTTCCTTAATCATTCATACAATTATTCAGGCTCGCTCAACAGTATATGGGACGAACACCCACACATTGACAGAGTTTACATTGTTACTTATGTTACTTACATCAAACTTCGTATTCCAGTAATACAGGATTTAGTAACTCTAGTGAAACTGGGGTTGAGTGTACAAATTATGGAACACTAGCTTTGTATTTTCATCTAAGGAGAGCATTGCCAATTCTCGAAACGCCTTCGTTTTTAAACAATATTTTGTGCTGTTTTGTGTCATGCTGTTTTATCCAAGCTAATTTGTCGTCGCGCTGTTAAGTCATCACGCTGTTTTGTCGTGCGCTGGTATGTCGTGTGCTGTATTGTTATCGCGCTGTTATGACGTCGCCGTTTTGTCGTGAGCTGTTATTTCCGCGCTGTAATACAAGATATAGAACCTGTATAGAACTGTAGTGAGTGCCTGGCAGTTTCTACGCTACCTTGGGTCCATTTTATTTTTATTCTTATGCGTTATGTTAAGTATTTTACTTGACTTTGACTTTTCAGCCGCAGTTTTTATTGCTTCGAAAGGTCGCAAATTGTTTATTTTATAAGCAGTGTAATGGTTTACCATTTTTAATTGACCCATTACATAACACGGCATAACACAAGTGGTCATCCATGGTCCTTTTGATATAATACATGAACGGATGTACTACGTCAAAAACAGCACAGAAATAACGGTGCGCGACAATGCAGCGACGTCATAACAGCGAGACGACAATGCAGCACACGACACAACAGCGTGCGACAAAACAGTGCAACGACATAAGAGAAACGACAAAATAGCTTGGGGTAAATCTGCGTGCGACAAAATACCGCAAAACGTTGTTTAAAAACGAAGACGGTTCGACCGCATTGTCAATGCTCTATTCAGATCAGAGTCCAAAGTTAGTGCTCCACAAGTTCTAAAGTGTGCGTGGCCTATCTGAGTTCGCTGCAGAACGAACACAGATAATCGATTGTACGTTTTTAACAGCAGAGTGCCTTGTTGATATCCAAAATGGTTACAAAAACAATGGCGGCCGTCGATTAAAGCCGCTCCCTCCAGGAAGACGTAGCCAGTCATAAGATACTTCCAGGACTCAAGATACGCCGCGCACACAATACACACCTACCACTATTTTTTCATGTGCTGATGCGGCAGGGGGAGGGGAGCGGGATAATTTGTTGTTTGCGGGCGCTTGTTCTGTGTTACTTATTTAGGAAAAAAAGACAATTTTGACAAAAAGTTGTTTTAAAACGGGATGTTGTGGGCTCTGGGTACAAATAACTATTTTGAAGTAAAAGGTTTGGCCAACTTTACATTGCTCAACTGAAGAGCTACAGAAGAATGACTGGTACAAAACATGGCTAGGAGAAGTGAAATGGGTAAACTGGGTGAAAATATGTAAAACTAACAAGCTGGATAAATTCAAATCACACTTGCAACAGAAAGTTGTGGGCAGTGCCACGACGGTAATCCAGCATCAATCCATATTTTTTTTTCTAACTTTCAACTATTAATTAGTATTTTTCATTTACCAATTTTTGTTTACTGTCTGTACTGTTTTATTGTCTTCTTATTTTCGGTTTGAATTAAACGTAACTTTTTTTTGGCTTTATTTTTAGCCTAACTAAGGCCTACAGAAGAAGCACCCGACAGCAACTAATTATCCTTCCTCTCCCCTCCCCTCCTCCCCTCCCCAACCTCCGCTCCCACATTCCCATAGCACATAAAAATTAGTTTTAGTTAAATGTGCAAATAATTGTAGAACACTAGCTTTGTACTTTCATCTAAGGAGAGCATTGACAATTCTCGACTACGCCATCATTTTTAAACAACTTTTTGCGCTGTTTTGTCGCACACTGTTTTATCCAAGCTATTTTGTCGTCGCGCTGTTATGTCATCACGCTATTTGTTGTGCGCTTATGTGACATGTGCTGTATTGTCGTCGCGCTGTTATGACGTTGTCGTTTTGTCGTACGCTGTTATTTCCGCTCTGTTTTGACGGGTTCCCTACATGAAGTAGGAGTGAACAACTCCATGTCATCAAGAATTCCCCATCCACCCAATGACTATACCTTGCCACACAGCACTGGCAACTTCAAGTTCCGATAATGGGCACAGTTGTGAATGATATCAAACGAATGGCTGCACGAATTGTCATTTTTAATTCGACGTGTCGCACGTCGAATTAATGCGGTTGTGGCCAAAAAACGGGGATACCCTATTTACGTCAGCGACATCTCCTCGAAAACCAGACACATTTGTTCAAATCTGATCCGACGAAATTCAAGTATGCGGGCTGGTGACTCGCAGTGCGCCAGTACACAAGGTATTATGCTGTAGTTAATTTAGTTAGGGGGGTTTTAGTTCGCTAACCTCTAAAAAGGTCTCTGAGCGAAAAACCATCGTCAAATAGTACACGATCAGTGGCTGACGTCAGCGCTTCCTCAGCGTAAAGGTGTGCGCTCAACGCCCATCATACGAAAAATTGCGGCGTATAACTGCGCATTTCAGCAAGTCAGCTCTTCAACATTGCAGTCGGTTAGAGGCTATCGTGTACGTCCAGATGGCTCCCCTCCTATGGCGCAGAAAAACACAAAGTGAGTCATCACTTACCTTTGCGGTGATTTGGATGGTACACCGAATTTCTATGATTGAATCTGGATGGTACAATGAATGCGATGCTCGTATAAGACTTTTGCTGTTAATTACTGCGCCATCCACGCTGCTTTTCGGGTGCGATATATTACAGTGTTTTATTACGCGTATTTGTGGTGTTGTTTCCTATTGAACGAGTGAGCAAAGCGAATGATGTCCTGTTTCCACGGTGGAGGACTGGCCAGAGGGAGGGAAGGGCGGGATATTCCTAATGGCCTCTGACTTTCAGATTTTTTTAAATCCGTAACAGGAAGACTCGCGTAAGTTTTATTGGTTCGACATTAGTTTTAACCACAGATTTAAAATTACAAACAATAATGATAACGATAATCATAAAATCCTAGTAAAACAAGTACTTTGTATTGAGTAGCCTAACAAAAATTGGCCACATGAAATTGCAGTGTTATATTCAATGTGGACTTTGTCACAATTTTCGTGTGAATATTTTAACTTTTGTTAATACACCTAAAAAGTGTAAATGAGTTTAAAGTAGTCAACCTCACGTACCCTCAACGCAATATGATTTCTCCTACTCCCCCCCCCCCACCAAATTACCTGCTGAATTTATGAAACATGGTGTTCGAAGATTTAAAAAATGTAAAAGTCTGATGAATAAGAACAACGGGTACGGGAAACTGTAAAACAACGAAGCTTTCAGTTTGTTTTTTTTGTAAGAAAACCAATATCAGCGTCCGATGAAAACTTATCTGGTCAGTGATTGCATCGTCGCACACAAGATTCTGGCTCATTTGCCGTATCGTAGTAGCAAACGTTACGAGACAATTTTTTTTAATGTAATGTGCAATATATCAGATATTCTTCAGTACACCATGAACTTAAATTTTTTAGTAGTGTCCTGTTGGTATGTCTGCCGTTCCAACTTCATACGTCAATTACAGATATTTTTTTATTCTACCATACGACACGTCGATTACTAATGCAGTGTTAGTGCATCTTGTTAGGAATGTTTATGTAATTCGGTCACAGTGTTTTAGAATTTTGACAATATAGCCTAACGAGCTGTACGATTGAAAATTAAAGCCGTTTATTTTAAGTCAGAAATGAAAAAAAACGCATACCCGAATTAAATGTATTTCCAATCTGGAGGTATTTTAACAATATAAACAAGGATTGGATAGAGGCTTGAGTTAATACCTGCTTTACTTCTCCCTACTGATTTGATTTGATTTATTAATGAGCCTAAATGGTCTACAGAACCATTCTCCCTACTCAATATCAATTACAATTATTTATTTGCAGGGCCTCGACCTGACGTCATGCACCCAATACATTGAAATTCCAATCCCAACAACTAACCCCCTAACACAAACACTACGCAAACAAAGTAAGTAATAGTTATTGGTTAAAAACTATTGGTTATCGATTTTTAAACCAGGGCAGCGAAGATTTGGCCGCTCGACATGCAAATCGTCTCGGGGCTTCGCCCCTCGACGTATTTGCATGTCTCGCGGCCAAATCTTCGCAGCCCTGGTTTAAAAATCGATAACCAATAGTTTTTAACCAATAACTAT
>JAHWFP010153006.1:7310-31923 GCA_023313725.1 Lithobius niger | reverse complement strand
GCCCTGGTTTAAAAATCGATAACCAATAGTTCTTTAATAAATAACATATTTATATCAAGGTTGGGACGTCAAGCTAACTCTTATTTAATTAAAACGTGTTTGTGTTTTGTGAAATGTCATTCCATTTTAGTTTACTGAGGGTGGAGTGGTTGGAAGATGAGTCGTCGTTTGCGTCCGTTTGCGGGGGATTGGGCAGCGTGGTTTCGCCGTATTTCACGCTAGCCAGGTCGCTTGTGTTTTCGAAGCTTTTCGGAGTGATAGAACTTCGATAAAAGGCTGCAGGGATAGAATGACATTCTGGGAAGGTATGTAATTCATTTTGAGCGTTTGTAATTTGAGAATTGTTTAAAAACTAGCCTAACTAGGTAATAGGGTAGCGATATGAATGAAGGTCATTGCATTTTAGTTTGCGGAGGGAGGGGGAGGGGGGAGTTAACGCAGCGTGAATGGCTTAGATATTGGCCAGACGTATAAGAGTTTGCAGGGATGGGATTTCATTCCTTTTAAGTAATTAAGTTTTGTGCGTTTTTATTGCGTTACGTTTTTTTTTTCACGATGTAATTTGGTCGTTGGTGTGTGTTCCCGGTCGCGTGATCCGGAAGTGTCAAAAGTGTGGGTTATTGGCAAAAGTGTTGGTTATTGGCAAAAGTGTGAGGTAACTTGATAACCCACACTTTTTGCGATGACGCACACTTCCGGTGTTGGTTAACGGGATTTAATCAACGGAAATTTAGCATGGCGTTGAGTTAGCGTGACGTCACAGCCGTGGTATAAAGTATAATGTCCACACTGCTTACGACATGCACTGAGTACGCAGAGTCCACTGATACTGCGCCCACTGAGACACATTCCTCTCATCACTTCCACTGCTCACATCTCACTTGACACTTTCCACACACGACCGGATCAAAACCTGTGAAGCACGATGACTCCACACTCCTCCCTACTGTCTGAGGTTATAACAATGGTAAGTCGACAGTACATGGTGGTGTCATGTGTAATTAGGTATACATATATTTGAGTTAGCAAGTATTCACTAAGCAAAGTTACGTAAAGTCAAAGTAGGCCGTATGCACAGGCATTTTTCCCAAAGCCAAAGAGTGATCAAGTGCAAAGAAGTGGTAATTTGTTTCCAGTTCTATGTATGGTCAAATTACGGTTCATGTCGCTTAATGAGTCACCTATGAAAAAAAGGGTCTTGCTAAATCCTGCCCTCAGGACGTTCTCAGCTGAGATCAAAACGAACTGTGACGTAAAATTAATCGATGAAAACCGGCAAACGGCGGTTATAGTGGTAAATTTCAGTCATCAGAAATAGAAGAACCAATACTAAATTTTACTTTAAATTTTCGGTGACTTCCCATTCATTTTCCTCAGAAAAGTATCGCACAAGAAGTCCGACTAAAAATCCAAGATGTTAGTCTGGAGCTATTCGAAATTTATGAATATCTCCAGACCAACATGTAGAGTTTTTAGTCGGATCTCTTGCGCGATGCTTTTCTGAAGATCACCGGTAACTTACCGAAAATGTAAAGTAGAACTTAGTACTGGTTCTTCTATTGTGGTAAATTGTGAGTGTTTATGCTTCTGACATAAAATTAAAATTGTCCAAACCATAAAATCACTGCAATATATGAGCATGAGTTTATGTTTCAGTGTTCGACTAATGCATCGGTCCACTGATACATAGGCAATACATAGGTCGCTAAATTTCTCCCATCGACATTGGCCGATGAATTCGTTTATACCGATGGTTTGGACGACGGGGTTTTGCTACAAATAAAGCGTATTGTTCAAAGCAACGCTTTAGTAGATCAGCCAAATGTATATGAAACGTATCCATCCATTTAATTTTCTTTTGCAGACGATTCCGTTGTGTGTGTTTGTAATGTGCATATTAAATAGTAAAACACCACTGCATTCGGTCATCTGCTAGCTACACGGTGATCCTCTTTTGGTGCTCTGACACGTACCAGGAGTAAGCAGCCGACAAGCAACAAAACTGTATAAATCGTAGCTACGTCTGCTCTAGTCAACGTACAACATGCAGTCAGTTAGTAACGTTAGTTTAGATTTGCCAAAATGCTGATTTCATGTAAAGGGTGTTTACCCGAAGGTATGTCGAATCAAACATCCACATAATTTCGGGAATGCTGTCATGTGACAGATTACATTTCCTAGACAATGTGAATTTTGTGTTAATTTGCTACATATTCATTTACTGTCACGGTTTTGGCGGTGTTGAAATACGCGTAAATTTCTTGCAAACTTATTACTGTTGAACCTGAGAAAGGCAAAGATTATTCCAAAATTAACAGAAATTTTTTTCAAATGCAATTTTTCGTGATTTAATAAAATAATTGCAGGAAATTAAAACTTCAATATTGCTAATAAAACTTTAGTATTCGATTGCCTGTGCATCGGCATCTTTTTTTCATAAATTAATTACTCACAAATAAAATTACTTATATAAGAATTTTAAATAACTAAACTGTAAGGTTTAATGTGATGCAATCATCCATCGACAATCATCGGTTATCGGCCGATGGTTTTTCTCCACGGCTCTACATCAGCATCGGTTAATCCGATGGGAGGAAAAAAAACCCATTGGCCGATTGCCCTTAAGGGGTTTCTCCCTTCCCAGAGTAAACTAAGCAGGTGGTAAAAAAAAATGAAAGTACCGGTATGTGGCATATTTTATAGTGAGTTTACACTCCCATGTTCAATATTCAGTGTTCACTGCGTTGGCGTCACGAACATATTGAAGAAAGCAGGATAGGAAGGCAAAAGTGACTCAAATAGCTCTGTGTTAAACTCAATTTCCCGAAGCACAGCATCGATGTGCTCTCAATCCTGGCACGACTAATCCAAGTTGCTAGACGTCCAGACAGCATCCTTTTTTCAACAGTTGTCCTTCAACATGGATCCAAAGTTTTCACAGATATTCAGATCGGAAGAATATAGGACCATTCTTCATTACCAAAGAAGCATACAGCTTTTCCATTGAGGTTTTTAAACGGAGGTTAAAGAATATTGACCTTGGAGAGTACTTGTAGTGTTTTTAACTTTTTATTGAACATTAACTTTTATATGAAATTATGTTTGGTTGATTTGTTTTGATTTATATTTGCCTTTATCATCCCTTATGAGATTTTACTTGTATGTATTTTATTATTCTTTTCTTACAATTTTTAGCTTTGTACCTGGACCAATGTTAGTGGCATCTCAATTTATGCCCTTTTGTATCCCTTTCCCCTTCTGAGAATAAATATATCTTATCTTATCTTATCTTATCTTTTTGAGTCACTTTTGTTTTCCTAACCTGCTCGTCTTCAATCTGTTCGTGACGCCAATAGAGTGAACACTAAAAATTAAGCTTGTGAGTATACACCCACAATAAAATGTGCTACCTATCGACACGTTCACTTACCCACTCATGCTTAGTTTACTCTGGGGAAGGGGAGCTAACATTGTTTGGCACCCTGTATATTATTATACACTATATGTTTATTCTTCCAGTCCCGTTATTCACCCCTAAACCTACACGACACCAAATATAAGTAATTTCTCCTTTTACAGGATTAGTCACTTAATGTTTAAATGTATCGATTTCAGGATAATTATCGGTAAACGATTATAATTCAACGACAACTAAAATAAGTCGTGCTACAACTTCCTCTCTCATCTGATTTTAATACTGTGTTGTGTGCGAAGAATTGAAATTTTTTTTCAAAACCGCAAGTGTCACAGCTGCCATCACCACCGCCTTTCTGGTCCTTGTGCCACCGAAACCCATCCCGAGCAAAATTACTGCCACATCATGCGGCAGCATGCGAAACTTGCAGAAAAGTATGACATTACGAGAGTAAAAATGTTGTGTCATGCGAAAAGAGGATTTTTGGCAGTTAAATCGAATCGCACGTGCGGACAAATTGCATTGATCGACGGTTTAACGGAAGGAATTCATTGCGCTCTTAAGGCCATAAAAGCAACTTACAAGTCGTAAATCAAAATTGTATTTTAAATAAGTTATTGCCTAATCATGCTGCTCATAAACTTCCCACCACTCCTTCCACTTTCTGGAGATCTATGTTGGAAATTATCTCGGGGAGCGAGCAGAAAAATAAATTTGTGATGGAATTTGGGAGAATTTAACGACTTCAGATTTGGGAGCTTTTACGCATACGTTTTTTGTCGTTATGTCACGTCATGGATATTTCTGTTGTGCGTTCCAAACACACATTGGAAGGAATTGTACGTTTTACGCCCGTCTAACAAATTTGTGTCCTTCCATTTTGAAAATCTCTCTTTATGGCAATATGGAATGGTGAGGTTATGGGCTATAACGTAGTGGGGCTTTTGTTACTGATAATTCATTACTCAGCAATTTAATATTACTCAAAAGTTCAAAACTGAGTCCGTCAATCTAAATCAGATTGCTTCAAGTTGCTTTAAGCTCAACAAAAAATAATTGAAAAATGTATAAAAAAGAATTTGCCGAACCAACGTATTTTTTTAAGTAACTAATTTTAAAGAAAAGAAATGGTAGAAATCGCACAAATGCAATTTAATACTGTGAAGACTGAACTACATTTCAAAATTGAAAAGCCAATGTGCTCGTCCAGTTTTGCAGTATCTCAGTGATTCTTTCATTCCAAAAATAAAGACGAAATCTGTTGTCTTTTTTATTTTAATTTTATAAACAAGCTTAGAACTTCAGCCAAGAAACAAAACAAAAAATACGGTTTTCAGAGCAAGCGGTTAAATGGAAATTGCTCTCGGCCAACCTAATCGAAAAGTACAAGAAACCAATTTGAAAGCCAAGCCTTAAAAGGATTTGAAATTAAAAAAAAAAAACGTTATCTCTCTGTTATTGAAGACAAATAAGAAAAATGCACGGTTATCATTTATCAGGCATTCTCATCACCAGTTATTACGATGAGCATACAATTTTAAAAGTTGGTCCTAAAAGAAAATTCAATTATTATTATTATTTTTTTTTTTTTTATAAAAAGCAATTTCTGTAAAACTTTATAAAAAATGTATAAAAAAAGCGTTTGTGGCATAGCTCCCAACGGGGCCAAATTTTGTATTATAAATGAATCCCCTTCATAATTATTTCTAAAAGAAGTTGTTAAGACTTCCAAAGTAGGCATGACGGTTGAATTTGTATATTAGCAGCCGTCAACCATTAACAGTGCCGCAGCTAATCTTTTTTAAAAGGGGGTGCAAGGGTAAAATATAGCCCCCCCCCCCCCCTAAAACTAACAATTTTGGGTTCATGGTTGGTGCCTATTTTATAGCAGTTTTAGTACAAATTCGGGAACCAGGGTTTGAATATTGGCCTCCTTGCCTCCTGGTCCCGGGTGCCATGCACCCTTTGCACCCCCTCCCCCCTGAATTGCAGCACTGACCATTCACCAACCATTTGAAGACACGAGTTGCGTGCCTTTAGGTGACGTTTAATGTGTTATTTATTTTAGTTCTTTTAATTAATTTCCCTAAACATCTGACGTGACGAATTGTTGGCTATAAATACCACGAGCGCTTCAAGAAATCGATAATTTGTGTGTTTTTAGCACGACTCTTTTCCAGATTTAATTTCCCGAGACCGAAAGTGGAGGGAAATTTATTGAAAAACGGACGAATTATATATTGCATAGAAGCAGGAGGGTTATTCGGAGTGAGAATTTCCGTTTTCTTTCCATAAAACTATCCTTACTAGATTCGACATCGGATTTTATTTACGACGTATGAACAGACAATGTTTAACGTAACGGTTTGAGTGTACTAGTCCCATCGATGTTTACGATGTCTTCGATGGTTATAAATTGAATGTACCGATACCGAGCTGCCGAGCCGATTCTCGGCGAGCAGAGCATGATCGGCAATGCTCGGTACACCGAGCAATGACGTCCATTTAACCGAGCCGAGCAGCGCGTCTCACGTCTAGTCTTGGCACGCGATCTTGGGGCCAGTGGACCTTGAACGCAAGCTTCAGTTTGTCGAATTCCAGTCGATGATTATGGTCTATGCATGGTTCCTGCTGCAGGAAGGTTGAACGATTACCACAGAATTAAATGCAGGAACTAAATGTATAGGTAATTAGTGAAGATTAACAATGTTTTTTTATGCTGAAACCAGAAAAAAATTAAGAAACTTACCTTCATTAAGAAAAACCTCTGTGTTATAATGTCAACAGCACTTATTTAATTATTTTGAATGGTCAATTGTTAAAACTTTTATTTGCTTAAAAGTAATTTAACTCATAATAAAAATTATTTGTTTGTTATAATAATGGTTGTTAATGCAGGTTTAATTGGCCACACCAGATATGTCCATAAGTCATCAATTACAGTTTACGAAACTAATAGTAGCCTATGGTTGTTGCTATAGCAGTCTGTTTTAGTGAAAAGAATTGTTCTGTCTAGAAAAGCCTGCTTGGCATTTAGCGAGTGCTGAATACAGGGATGCTGCCGGTGTGAAAAATATGAAAATTTGCAAGTGGTAAAAAAAAAAGGGAAAAATGGAAAAAACACGAGTGATGATGTTGAAAATAAAAGGCAAAACGCACTAACGAAGTAAAAAAACAAACAATTATCCGTCTTCCTTTTGGGCTCGGAACTACGTATACATGTATGTTGTTAGCACGCAAAAAAAAAATGGATTGGTTTATTGCCGGAGTCGCTTTGAATTCGCTTTCGCTCTCTTGTGTGAAAGTACAAAGAAATTGCAATGATTACTACAAAAAAAATCGTTTTAAAGAATTGTGAAACTGGTGTGATATATGAAAACGAAGAAATAGTGATACAAAAATGAAAAGTAGGTATGTGAAAAAAATGAAAAGCAGGTATGTACAAAACGTGAAAAAAATTAGAAGCGTGTATGTGAAAAATGAGAAAAAATGAAAAAGTTGGAATGTGAGAAAATGTGGTACTCCCGGCAGCACCCTGTGATTACTAAAGCTGCTCCGTTCTGCTCGGCAACACTGATCGGCTCGGTTATGCTCGGTGTACCAGACATTTTTTGAACGCTCGGCTCGGGATCGGCTCGGCAGATAATGTTACTTATAACTTATAATGTTTAGAATTGACGATGTTTTTCTCTATTCGGCTTAGCGATACTGGCCCCCACCGCATTTCATCATCCAACTTGCAATTTCTTTTACTTCGGCGTTTGTATTTCGTATTAAGTAGGCCTAAACCACATTTTTATGCCACTGATTCACTAAGCTATACACAAAGCTACAAATCCTGATGAGAAGAATCCTAATGTTTACGTCCAAGTCCGAAGATCCACGAACGTGACGTCATTGCCCTAATATAGGCATACCTCGATGCAAGCAGACAGCTTGCACTAAGTGAGATTTGCGGCTTGTTTCCCGGTCGCGGACGAAATCAGCTTTGGACTATAGGCTAGGTGAGGACTACATAGGCTGCGGACTTCGAAAATAGTCCACGGCTCCGAAATGTGTTTCCCAGTTGAAGACTATAGTTGAGGACAAGCTAGGTCTTACCTAAGTCGTTAAGTATTACCTAAGAGGGTACCAAACGATACGTGCAAGGTGCACACCACTTCAAGATGAGTAAGGCATCCACAAATCGCAAGTGGTGTGCAGCTAATTCTACTCCATTCGAGCGCACCGTACTGAAACAGCTCACTGCCTGAGCACATCCAGTAATAGAGAGTAAGTAAGACTAAAAGTACTTAGCGACAAAAACAAAAGTACGAGGCGTGCTACGGCATTACGGACGAACCTGATAAGGCGAATCTTTTAAATTCTTTTTTTGCTTCAAACTGTATTGTTGATGATAACTTACTCCGATGTGGTCCCCCGGTTTCGAGTTTACCTATGAGCTTCTGTAACCATGTCACTTTTTCTCCTTGTCTTGTGCGGTCTGCCCTGGTGCCTTTAAAACCTATAGCCACTCTGTGGGCCCTGACGGATATTCTGCTTTCTTCTATAGGCAGGTCGCAAACGAGATCTGTGTCCCTCTTTCACATGTATTTCAGCTTTCTTTTGACAATGCATCCATCCCTACTGTGTGGTCTACTGCAAACGTCGTCCCAATTTTTAAGAAGGGGGATCCCGCTGACCTCAAAAATTATCGGCCAATCTCTATAACATCCGTCCCATGTAAAGTCATGGAATCGATAGTTAAAAACCATATGTTACCTTTCCTGCTGAAAAATGGCCACCTTTCTAATGACCAGTTCCGATTCTTGCCTGGCCGCTATACGACGTGCCAGCTGCTTCGCTGTTTCGATCTCTGGACCGAGGCCCTTGATGTGGGCGTCCCATCAGACGTAATTTATTTAGATTTTAAGAAGGCCTTTGAATCCATCGTCCACTCCAAGCTTCTTCTTAAGCTTGAATGACTTGGCATTCTGGTTGCCTGTTGGGGTGGATAAAGGCTTTTCTCGTCGGTAGATCGCAAAGAGTCAGGATTGGTCAATCGTTTTCGGGACCTGCCACCATTAGTAGCGGTGTCCCCCAGGGATCAGTACTGCGGCCATTGCTTTTTTTGATCTTTCTAAATGATCTTCAATGTGAACATCTTTCGACATATCAGTTCAAATTTGCCTACGATTTTAAGCTGGGGGGACAGGTGGTTGACCGAGTTTGTGACTCTACCGCCCTTGTCCGGGGGATTGAGGCTGTTTCCCATTGGAGTGGGACATGGCAGCTCCCTCTTTCAACTGAAAAGTGCCAAGTTTTTCACATTGGCCGGCGGGAAACCGTTAAACCTTACTTTTTGCATGATCTCCCACTTCCTGGGGTTCTCCAGATAAAAGACCTAGGTGTCCACCTGACAGCAGACTTAAAGTCATTAACACACTGCAACCTTATTGTTGCAAAAGCTTTTAAACGTCTTGCTATCGTGGAACGTTGCTTTTTGTCCGGTAACATGCTTGTAAAGACATGGGCCTTTAAGGTTTTCGTGAGACCGCTTCTTGAATATGCAAGTCAGGTTTGGTCACCTTACCTATTAAGGGATATCGATCTTATTGAGTCGGTGCAGTGTGGCTTCACAAAGCGGCTACCTGGCCTGAGGGACCTGCCCTACGGTGCGTCTCCTTCTGGTTGGTTTAGAGTCACTTGAGCTGCGCAGACTGAGGGCAGACTTGAGTATGACTTTCAAGATCGTTAGAGGTTTCTTGGCTGTCGACATGCCTTTCTTTGACCCCAGCCCTGTTACGAAGACTAGGGGTCACTCCTTAAAGTTGGCAGTGGTGTCTGCAAACTTGGAGTGTAGAAGACATTTTTTGGGGTGAGGGTGGTCCACCCATGGAAGTCCTTGCCCGAGCAGACCGTGCGTGCATCCTCTGTGAAAAGCTTTACAGCTCTTTTAAGGGAGTCATGTCTCAAGCGCTTTTTGAAACGACCAGAATTTGTGCTGGATCCGCTGGTTAACATGCGCGTTTGCTAACTCCTGTTAAACACTGGGCAGGAATAAGCGGCCTTGCCCTTTCTGCTCCATGCCATCTATGTATGGTTAAACCTCATATTATTATTATTATAACAAAATTTAAAATTTTAAATAAGAACCAATTTGGATATCAAAAAGGCAAAGGTACACTGGATGCATTAAATAATATTAACAACAATGTTACAAGAGCACTTAACGAAGGAAAATACATCGGTGCCATCTTAATCGACCTCAAAAAGGCATTCGATACCCTTGATAAAAATGTATTAAACAACAAATTAAATAAATGTGGTATTCGAGGCAAAATGCAAAACATTCTAATGAATTATTTAACTAATAGAAAGTGCTGTGTCAGAATTGATAATAAAACAGATGATTGGAAAAAAGTTGATTTTGGAGTACCGCAGGGCTCCATCTTGGGTCCAATACTTTTCTTGATTTATATTAATGACATACAGGACTTGAGATGGAATTCTTACATTACACTATATGCAGATGACGTGATGATGTTGTCCATAAATATAAACTTAGACACAATGAAAATGAATCTCCAGCAGGACTTTGATCGGATAAATGAATATTTTAATGAGAATGATTTATACATTAATGCCTCAAAAACATACTTTCTACCAATAATGACATCACATATGAAAATAGAAAACGTAAACATTAAACACCATATAATGGACTGCACAAAATTAAACTGTAGATGTAAGAATCTAGAAAGAGTAAATGAAATAAAGTACTTAGGATTATTAATTGACAAAAATTGGAAGTTCTACAATCACATTGAAGGGCTTATTGTTAAAATAAGAAAACTGATACCGACACTATACAAAATCAGAGACTTAATAAACAATAAAATTAAAATAAAGGTTTATGAAGCTTTAATCCTATCACAAATTAGATATGCATGCACAATATACGCAACCACATCGGAAGGATTAGTGGAAAGGCTTCAAAACATTTTGAATAAAGCAGCAAAAGTACTTTTTTCAAACTTCAACAAAACTAAAAAAAGGATAGACATATTTAGACAAAACAAACTCATGACTGTTAAAAATATACTCGAGTATACAGTAATTACACAAAACTTTTATAAGACAGAATGGAAAAACACAATAGAAAGGGAAACAAGAAAAAACCACAATTGGTTAAAATTGCCAAATTATAGAAATTCATATGGCAAAAGAGGATTGAATTTTTTAATACCATACATTTTTAACAAGCTGCCAGATGAACTGAGAAACCTGAAACTAAACAACATAAAATACAGGATAAGAGATTATATACTCAAACAATAATTGTATATTTGCATGATTTTTTAATGTGTTTTTTTTTTCTTTTTAATGTAATATTGTATATAGTTTTTAATATTATAATGTATATTATGTTTTTATTGTTATTTTTAAAATGATATATTTTGAAACTGACATGTTTTAACACTGCTGCTTTTTGCATTTATTAATGAACTTTAACTTGTAAATTGTGCACATACAAATACTATTGTATTTCGTGCAGAGTGTGACAATAAACAATTATTATTATTATTATTATTATTATTATTATTATTATTATTATTATTGAGCTCAACTTCACGAAGAGAAAGACGTCACGAAGCTCTGTCGGAAGGAGCTACGTTGTGTGGATGCACAGTAGCGTCGTAACCCCCCCACCCCCCAATCATACCCTCTTATATTTTCCTATAAGCTGTCGATATGCCAAAAGCTTCAATGCCCACCTCCCCTTTCATCACCTGTCGTCTCGAATCCAGACATGCTCAGGTCAAAATTGCATACTCTTGACCATAATACCCACGACACCACTTCACTGCATGCAGGCTGTGCGTCCCCCCAACCCCCTCCGCCATCTGGTCATATACGCTCAATAGCAGTGTTAATGCGTAACGTTACTCAATATATCCACGCGATATCCACATCGCAGATTGTTGTACCAGTACTACCAAGAGTAGAGGAGCTGAGTGCGGGGGAAGGGGGGGGGGAGTACCCGCAGTGGTACCATCAGGAAATCCTGCTGGCCAGTGGCGTACACAAGAGGGAAGAAGGGGCGGCATTTGGGAAAAAAATGCCCTATCTTCTAAACCGATAAACGTCAGTGAAAGGGCCTTGAGGCCTAAAAAGAGCAAAAAGATGGCCAAGAAAGCGGCAGAAAAGGGTAAAAAATAAAGTCTGACGACCAAAAAAAGTCCCCAGAAAAAAAACCTTAGCGTGCCCTTTTACAAAAGTTGCCCCTGCCCTCTCGGTCGGCTGTGCACGCTACTGCTGCTGGCAGTGTTGGGTAGTGTTGTAAAAGGTAAAATAAAAGTGCCACCTGACTGGTGAAGCTCCACAATGACATAAAAACCACGAGAATTTTTATATTTCGGCCAAAACGTTGACCTTGTTCACAAAAACGATGATGTGAACACAACTAAAGCGAGCTTAAAAAGCTCAGAAAAGCAGGTAACAACACCCTTCATTGTTGCCAAAATGGCGGGTGTCGTTGCCTGTGTCTGAGCTTAAACTCGTTTATTTGTGTTTATAATGATGTTTTTGTGAACAAGGCTAAGATTATCGCCAAGATATAAAAATTCTCGTGGTTTTTATGTCATTCTGGGACATCACCATTCAGGTGGCACTTTTATCATGCCTTTTGCATCACCTACAAAGTAACCATTTGCAGGGTAGTGCTGTATTTTTGACAAACAAACTGCTGTTAAGTTCCGGAACCCCACACAGTACATAAATATATAAAGGAGTTTTGCTAGACGTTTACCTGGGAAATTTGAGAGCACGTAGTATATTTGTAACATCTTGCTAGCCACCACATTTCCCTCTTATACCCACTAAATATGTTTGTGCATACAAAACCGGTCCCGGAAATAACTGTCATCATATGTTGTAGGATCACCTCTGCCTGCTGGTTGGGCTCGAATCCGATACATATAATGCTGATGTTCTTTGATGAACTCTAGATTGTTCATAATTGCAGTTAGTCCACAGCTGATCCTGCCCCAGCAGAAGACTAGGTTGGTCCGCAACTTAGGTCGGAACTAAGTCTAGTCCTTTACCGGGAAACCCGTTTACAGATAGTTTCCACCTTTCTTTGGAGATATAGGTGAGAACTAGGGATAGTCTGCGACCGGGAAACAGGCCGATAGTGTCAAGTTTCGTGGTTTGATCGTCTGGGACTAAACAATGATGAGTAAGCTAAGCTTTGATCTGTGTAATTGATGAAACAGAAAGGTCCGGTGTGGTCTTTCCAGTGTAAGTCGTGGTCATTTCAGTGTAAGTCGTGGTCATTTCAGTGTAAGTAAAGCATGGTAGTAAATTTTTGTTGAAAAAAAAATTCTCATACGTAATATCCCGAGTGCAAGGGTAGTCATCGATCATTTTTTGGTGCACGAAAGTTTTTACTCTCATTAAACTCGTGAGTGCTTGTGTTGGCCAATTATTAAGATCCCGAGCCAAGAAGTGGCGAGGCAGCTTATTGCCAATATAGAGGAGCTTATTAGAATTAAAGGAATAGTGAAACTTGGTTAAATACTCAAAACGCTCAAAAACACACAGACGGGTTTGAACTCAATCAGCGTTTATTAGCCAGCCAAAAAATAATTGAGCGGACGGGTAATTATTGATGCACCGTTTGTAACATGGGGGGACGGGGAAGGGGCGGGAGGGGGGAGTTGTTTTATGAAACAGCCAGCGTAGCTGGGCTGGAAATTCTGATGCACCCTTTGCAACATGGGGATGGGGGAGGTTGTTTTATACAACAGCCAGCGTAGCTGGCCTTCGAACTATTAAGCTGTGTGATTAACTTGGCGAATGTTGTGGTGTGTTGATATCACTCCTTTTAAAGGCCGAACCATTCGGAACTTGGCGGCCCCTTTTACCAGTTTTGGTTTTTGATATGATAGTCTAGTAACCACAAAAAAGGTACACGGATTACAAACAAAAACGTCAAGTGTGCCGTAAAAAAAGGGTTAGATGATTGAAGTTTCACTTTTCTTGTTAAAATGTACACGAATAAAAATTGATGATTTCGAATTGAAATAACCAAATGAACAACATGAGAAAATTAGTTGCATCTGATAAGTGCTGTTGTGCTTTAACAATAATTTAATTGGTAAAGTACAAAATCGCCTAAACAGATGCAATTTTCTCAATTTTTCATTTGCTTATTTCAATTAAATATTCGTCAACTTTTATCCATGTACATTTTAACAAATAAAGTGAAACTTCGATCATATAACCCTTTTTTTTACGGCACACTTGACGTTTTTGTTTGTAAAATTTATTTTTTAAATGCGGGCTTGGTGACCCATGATAAATTGCTTAAAAATAGAAAACAATAATCGGTGCACAAGGTCCATCATTGCTGCCCTGCAATGATGCTTGGTCATACGGAAAGTAACATTGTCAGCAACAATGAAAAACACACTACGATGAGACATAAAAATAAGCAAACAAGTTGTAGCACTGGGTGCCATGTTATGTACTGTATGTGTGTGTGTGTGTGTGTGTGATATTGTTAATTAAATTGCAATACAGAGCTTCGGACTCATACTCTCAATAAACAAATTCCAATCCAAATGTGTGGTCGGGTTGAGGTGAGGGAACAGGGTGAAGAGACGCATAAAATTATCACACCCGTTCGGCCTTCTGTGCGTAGCCAAGGCACCACTTGGTTATTAGAAATAGCCACATCCTTCACTTCGCTCACTCTATTGGCGTCGATCCGTGCTTCATAAGTTTCTTTGATTCCCAGCGCATCATAAAATCGAGTGGTAATCATCTGGACACAGGCTAATATTGCAATTGTTGCTCACAATTCGTTGACCACACCCCTTAGCCTGTCTGCATTTCATCAGCGTCATTCAAGACGGATGATTTGTTTGTTTGCGTATCTATAGGCCTATTCCTCTGAGGTAAAGTGAAAGTAATACCAAATGAAAGAATTAACTGAACAAAAAACGGCTCGGCCGTTTAGAAAAAAAAACATTAGAGCTCGTATCCCCATACTCACAGCTGTGAAGGTTCACGAATAAAAACGGATTAGAGTTCACTCGAACGCAACGAACTATAATTTGAATTCCAATTCCAGGGATCAACAGTTGTTTTTACTCAATGGTTATGTTAGAAAGTGAACGCTGTTTGCGTTTGAAATGTTTAATGTTTATGTGTGTGCATGTGCGTGTGAATGTTTCTGTGCACTTAATTTGTGTGTTATACAGGCTTTTTTTATGTTTGTGTTTGTTGTTTTATATTTAAAGTCTGTTTCGTGTGAGTGGCTGCATGTGTATTTTGTGTGCATTTATAATTTGCAAAACAAGCAGACGCCTAGTTAAGGCAGATTTTTTTGCATGTGTCTGATGGTTTCTGTTTTAGTTCTAGTTCGTGTGAATAATTATGTGTTCATTTTCTGTATGTATTTTTAATGTTTCAATTTTGTAGGCGTTTGCTGTTTATGGCGTTTATTTTGTATGTGTTTGTGGGTTTAGGTTTTCATTCAGTTTCATGTGCGTTAATATGTTGTATTTTTTGTGTGAATTTTTGTGTGTGAAATATCTAAGCATTTTGTTTGTTTGATTAGTGATGACATATGCGCGTGTGCATGGAGTCTGGCATTTCATAATCCTTGTTCCCTGGAATTGGAGTTCAAATTATAATTCGTTGCGTTCGAGTGAACTGTTATCCGTTTTTGTTCGTGAACCTTCACAGCTGTGAGTATGGGGATACGAGCTCTAATGTTATTTTTTTTCTAAACGACCGAGCCGTTCTTTGTTCAGTTAATTTGTTGGCTTTTTTTCGCTTTCTTTTGTTTGTAATTGCTACGGTCTGATCTATCGTATCTACGGTATTTCCACTTTCCATCCAATTTTGTTTGCGAAAAAACGGAAAATTAGAAATGCGTATTTATGTTCAGGTTCCACCCAAGATTTGACCCATATTTATTATTTGATGGCGACGCACTAGCGTGTGTTTAGATTTAACATGTGTCATCTCGCTGGGTAGTTGACTCTGCATTGTTGCAGACAGATGCAGTATCGTGGCAACAATCACGGAAACAATTCAACTGGCTTCCCGAAGCCCGTATTGAAGAACTAAATAAGTCATTCAGTAATGTCGGCCGTCTAATTTTGAGGCCAGAGGCCAGAGGCCTCAAAATTAAAGACGTCACACCCTATAGTTTAAAACTTGAAGATTTAAGCGAAAAACAAGACCATTTCATTTTGGTTCTCCACCTAAGTTAGGCTAACAATGTTGACTGAAACAAGATACAACGACAATACCCCGCGCCCAAGCATCGTTGCATCTTGTTCGACAAAGCTCTAATCCGAACTTATGTGCCTCGCCTCTTTATTATACCATTGTTACATGTTACATCATTATAACATTTTGACATTGTTAGAGCTATGCAAGAAACGTGTTAAAAGGTTTAGTATACGTGGTTATCGTTCGCTTTGCCCGCTCAATCCACGCACCTTGATTAAGAAGGTTTGACAGCTTCTTAAATCCGGCTGTTTTTTTTTTCCGTGCCTCCAACCAGTCGAAGCCAACCAAATTTTAGGTCTATAAATGCTATCGTCTTGCTGAATGGTGCTAAATATGCCGTCCTTTTAGGTATTTTCTTTTAATTTTATTACCAGGTTTATAACCAAGTTATAACCAGTAAATGTTTGATCGAACTCTGATATCACGAAACAGTCTTCACAGCTGCAGTTTATCGAGTATTTGAGGTAAAAAAAAATCAAGCTGCAGCGATGAAAATAGTCCCATTCGAAGCATAATTTAATTATCTTTCATTTAGCACTACTCTCATCTTTGTATGCTTCCCTGGGAAAAAGGTCCGGATCCGAGCCTGAGCTTTCCACACTGGACTCTAACTAGGGTTCGGACCCGACCCCGACTTTAAAGTCCCGCTCGACATCGGGACTTGAGACGTCGACTCCTACCCCATGTTTCAGTGTGGAAAGGGTCGGAGCTCGGGCCCGTACTTTAGGGAAACGTTTTGACTCTTGGAGCGCTGATAAGCAATAGCGAGATAGAGGGAAAGCAGGAGGAGGGATGGGGAGGGATTCGGGAAAGGATCAACGATAGCGCCGAAAATGTTGTAGCGAGAAAAAGATTAACAAGAAAGATGTAGCGAGAGAAAGCCCGGAGTTGGCCGCGATGTCAGAGTTCAGTGTGGAAAGGGTTATGGCAGGAAGGGTGACGGACTTTGCCTGTGGGCACAAATCGGAGCCCAAACACCAAACGCGGTGTTCGAGGTCCAGTGTGGAAGCAGTAGATCCGGAAGAGTAGAGGTACAAACACGCACGCATATCGTACGCTTTTAATTGTGTAGATTACTAGCAGAGTCACTCGCTTCGGTCACTCACTCCGCGTATGATCTCCGTGCTCCCGAGAACATTTTTTTTGTAACTTTTATGCTGCTGACAGACATTTCACACCAAAAATTATCCAGTGAATAACAAGCAAATGATAAGAGTGTGGTAAACATTTTTCGTTAGGATTTAGTTCATAAATAAAAGATAACTTGTTCCAGGAGTGGTATAAAAGAGGGTCCAATTGTGGAGTCCAATTGTGGAGTTTCTTTCGTAATGCTACCCATGTTTCATATCTGGTTCCATAGGTCACGATCCCATGCGGCTATTTGAACGAGTGGTTGGAATATCTTTCATAATTAACATACGTTAAAAACTATATGCTATGTAGAGTTTTAGGTATAAGTACGTGTGAAAAAAAATACCACTCAAGATGTGACAGGCCCAGACCAAGCCCTTTCTGTCGAGTGACGACCTTGTAATGAGGCGTCACTTTGGTAAAATCCAACATCAACTGGGCTGAAGCCGTGAAACGAAAATTCTAGCTTCGCTAGACGGCCTTGCGACAAGAGACGGAACACAAGGCGAGAGTTCAACGTTGATGCTGTAGCGAGCTACTGTCAGAATAGAATGTGTCAGCCAGTAAGCTTAGAGCGTTTTTTAGGCCCAAGCGGCAGATGTTAGGTGGAAGTTACCGCCATCATTTCGGTTGTTTTTTGCCGATGAGGGAGGAAACAGGAGTACCCGGAAATCCTCGAGCAACGGGCGGGAAACAACCGGAACAAAACCCGTACATATACACTTTCCTTCAACAGGATCGAGCCGTAAGAAGCCAGAGATGTACAGCCAGCACCAAGACGCCTATCGAATCTGACGCCTCAGTGCTCGCGGCTACCTGTGCACCTAACGATAACATATGCTGAAATAAACAGCTGATTCTTTACGACCGGCTTCCTTTTATCTTCTGTGATATGTAATTCCTATTCTACAAATAAGACTAAGGGCGCGTTTATGCATTCTCGCAGCTATGATTTTAATCGCAATGGCACAGGTGTTGTTGCTTATGGTAACAAGGATACCTGGATTAGCTAAATCTGAAGTCGTTTGAGTAAATGCTTACAGTCGTATAATCCGTGACGGTAAGATAAAGAATTCCTCCAGACGAAACAATTTTCCCAGTCGCTTCTGAACTCAATTTAACATTACTGACGGTTTTCGTTGCGAGCCGGCAGAGCAAAACAGCTGCCGTGTTGGAATTTCTGATAGAATGCAAAGATGAGACGTTGCGTAAGTATTCTATAAAAGCCGAGAAACATTTACAAATGTTCTTCAAAACATTAGTATTTTAGTCTTCTGTACAGCCGTACCGGCTGAGAAGACTATTGCAACGACTTTGTCCGTCCGTCCGTCCGTCGCTTTTTTCAACTTCGCAACGGTACCAGATAGAGAGGACCACGGTTTAGATCGTTAGATTCAGTGTGAGAAGTTAGTTAAATAACATGGTAAATTAAACAACAGACTTCTCCGACGTAAGTAAATTAAATATTAACGTTTGATCGTCGAATTGAAATCCTAAGATAACACGCAATAAAAATAAATGAGTTTTAGCTTCGTTTACAATAGTCTCGTCGCATTGTCGCATGAATGAATAGGCTTACCGTCGAACCAAATTCTCCATTAGACCTATCCGCTACTTACGAAATTAAAACTGCATTTTAAAAAATTAGGCTTAAAAGTGAAAATTAGACCTAAAATCATGTTACCACGGCAACGTCAAGTTTCTACGAGTCGCTGTTGGCTTCATCAAAAGCGTCTCTCTCGTCACTTCTTTACTACCACTGATCTATATAGGCTACGTTGCACTTTACTTTGTAACACTGTAATTGTGTGGCCGAAGGCGCACCTTTTGAAAAAATGAACATGCTTACTACACAATCCAAATATCCGTTAGCTGCACTTACTAAATTAAAAATGCTGGTTAAAATTAGGCCTAAGAGCTGAAAATGACGCCTAAAATGTAAATAGGCCTAAAGGCTAACACATTTTTAACCGGCAGTTGTCATGGTTATTGCTTTTAGATTAGTATAGTAGAGATAGCTGTTGGTGCGTGACAGAGGTGTGCGCCTCAAGATTACAAGTGGAGGAACTGTACAGAAGACGGTTCGACTAGGCAGTTGCTGCAGCCGCTGGTTTATAGTGTTGCAGACGTGAATGTTTTTAAAATAAACATTAATCGTTTAATTTTCGACGCTTTATAAACACATGCTTAAACTACATGTAATAACTGAAATGTTTTAAATAAAACGGCAGTGTTTTTATCTGAAAAAATTAGTGTTTATTTTACAACACATTGTAACATAAGCGTTTTGTTAAGCCTTATTTTTCCAAAACTTATGCGTTGTAATAAAATAACGGGGTTTTACCCCTAAAAATATTTTTTACTTAGCCTCAAATATTTACCTGTATTTTATATGCATTCCAGTTTAGAAATACTATTCGTCCCAACCATGAAATTTGTTTTAAGTATTTGTTTATAAAGTATAGTAAATTAATACTAGGATTTTTATTTTAAATGCATTCCACCTACGCAACATTACAATTACGCAAATATTTTGAAATATCTCTTCTCTTCCAATGTTCTTTGCGAAAGGCTTTTGTATGTTTTGAGCTAAAAACGTAAAACATGTTTTAAAGTTTTCACAATGTAATACTGTGTTTCTAGTCCTGAGTAAAACTTGAATGGTGTTTTGTACTTTTTGTTACATAATGGTGCTTTTAACTTCCAACATGATTGTGTGCTGTCACTCGCCCTAATTGTTTCGGAAAACGAACGAATTCATGTAGCCTTCCGTGATCTTCAGTGTATCTTTTGCCCCAAAATGGCAACGTGAATTTTGAACTGATTCTGCCTTGACTGGTTCACCTTTGCATGCGATTCACAAAATACGCCTAATACAAGGTCGAGTGGAACGATAGTATATAGGAAGGTTGGTCATTTACGAGCTCATTAACGGTGACGTCACTAGAGGCGCGCACACTGGGGCCTTTCCTGTTTGACTTGTGCATAAGCTGTGCGCATGTGCGTAAGCTATTGAGCTGCATTGTGACGTCAGTGAAGGCAGCAAAATCAAGCGCCAATGGAATGGCAAAAGTCTGATATAAGAGGAAAACTGATTCACAAATGTCAAAGCGTTTCGACTACGCTGAGTTTCGCGTGTATGTATAGTGAGCTTGTCGAGATCGACTCACATCCATGCCCGGACTGGCGTAGTGCAAGCAGGAGTGCAAGAGTGCAAGGGTGCCCTTCTGTAGATTCGTATGGGGGCCTTTTCAGATTTTACAATTACAACTGAAATTTCTGTTGTTTATGAGTTTTTTTCTCATTGTAATTTCCTTGTTGGTCATAAAATCTTGTTCCTTCCCTGATCATTTCATAGCGTTCTCTAAATGACAAAACTGTGTAAGGGCAACTTAGGGACCGGTCATTATTTGTAGCCGTGTGGGGAGGGAGGAAAAAGTCAATTTAAGAAAAGCCTTGCGGTGTTTTATATAACATTTTTATCTCAAACTTGTCCCTTCGTTAAAAACTGCTATTTACTTAATTTGCCTAATTTTCCGGGGTGGGAGGGGGGGTTGTTTTATTTTTGGACCTTGATTGGGGAGTTAAAGATTTTTTTCTAGGTTTTAGTAGGAGGGGGAATCATTGAAAATTTGGTGTTTGTATTTTCATTTCTGCCATCCCACCCCCAGCCATAAATATTGACAAGTCTCTTCCCGGGGCGCCATTACTGGCCTGCACACATCTCGGCTAAAGAGCTTGAGGAAAATGATGATCTCACCAGAGTCCTACCGGAACCCATACGGGCTGCCGATATCTGCAATTCTTTTAAAGATGCCTGTAAGTATATAAAGATCTCAAAAAACATTTGCAGATGTTTGTAATTCAATTGCAGATATCAATAATTCATTTAAAGATACCTGTAATTCGCCGAATTTAAAGATATAACCGTAATTGAATTGCAGATATATTTAAATAAATTAGAGATATCCGTAATTCTGTAATAAAAGACGTAATGGCTTGCCATATTAGCGTACGGAATACACCCAGGTTTCCACGCAGTCAGTGTTCTTGTACTACGTGCACTATGTTCTTCTTCTTAGATTCCTGCGTGTACTTAATAGTTTCAGCTGCAGGGAATTCCACCTTCTACGGATATATCGTCTTTAATTCCTTTCCTTACCATAACAAAAGATCCTTAATCCCATCGAATCAAGGTCGCAACGCCGTGAAAAGATACTCGTTTATTACGGGAGTAGATTTGTTACTCCACAGAAGAGCCTTTCTTCTTCGTGACTGTCTTCTGTTACTCAACGTTGCTAAAATTAGCTGAGAAAATAATTCATCACGGTCGACATTATTGCTATCGCTACGTTATGATAATGTTAATTGATGGCCCCCGTCATGATTATTTTTCCAAGCTCGAGCCACCAAGCTATCCATCAACGCACCAATGAATGAATCGCCCGGACTAGCTCGAACGCCGCCCCGCCGCGCCCGACGACCTCCATCGCGCTGCGCTCGGAAAACTCAAAACGCAATCTAATTCAGCAGCCTGACTTTGAATAGCCTGACACGATTTTCCGAGCATTCACTGTACTATGAATAAAGATTATTTTTCGCTAATGCTGAGGTTGAGTTCAAACATCTGGTTATAATTATATTAAATATGAAAATATTGATTTGTTAAAAAGAAAAATAGGCCCACCTAAATACGCTGTAAATGGTAGAAATTTGTCGTATAGTTCTAAGGGTCATAAAGAAAGTAGCATCAATGACGTCACGATTTCACACAACGAAAAAACTCGTCATCATTAAAAACGTATGACGTATTTGTGTGCGTGCGTGTTTGTACCCCTGTTCCTCCAGATTTAATGCACATACAGTGATGAGAGTAGCCCCAGGAGAGACATGACTCGACATGACAATATTACCACAGGTTCCATCTCTCATTCATGGTCGCGACCCCATGCAGTCAAATTTGGAACGACTGATCGTAACTGTTTTCTCGAATAATACACCTTAAAAAAGGTTATGTAGATTTTAATCTAATAGAGCAGCGTCAAGTGACGTCATATTGGCTACGAAACACCATTTGGAGGGCATAACTACAAGGTGCACTAGATTAAAATGTAAGGGAAAACAACGGCACTTCTAGTCAAGACAGTGCTTTGAGAGTGGATTTCTTAGGCTTAAAAAAACGTTGTTTTCTCCAACAACAAAAATTGCGTGTTATAGGCTTAATAAGTCCAGTCTAATAGCATTGGCTTCAGTAAGACGACCTTCTTTTCGCCCTGCAGTGCCCCTTCCAGCTCCACCATGGAGTTATACACAATAATACTACGTTATGGCACTGATAGATAGATGCGGTAAAAACCACTCGGGTAAAAATTAATTCAGGTATGCGGCACTTCCGCTTACAACAACGTTCCACGAGCGTGAAGCGGCGAAGCAGATGGCTACTGCAAATCAAGGCCGACTGGGGCCTCCCGACTCCACGCTAGTTCACGCGCGTGCAGAAAACTGATTCCTGCTGCTCTGGTAAAATAAGATTCTACCGATGTTGAATCAATTGGCCTGCATCTGAAAAACGAAACCGACAGCTTCTCTCCCAGATGACCTTGTGACGAGATGGAATATGAAGCGATAGTTACAACATGGACACTCCCACGGACGTGTGAATGTATTTATTCGCTCCTGGTAGCACCAAATGAAAGATAATTAAATTGCGCTTCCGTTAGGCCTATTTTTATCGCTGTAACGTTAATTTTTTGTACCCTCAATTACGCAAAAAAAAACTGCTATGAAAACTGATTCTTGACGACAAAATTCAATCAAGCAAAGTAATCAGAAAAGAACTGAATTCTAAAAAACAAGAAAGCGTAAAAGGACAACATATTTTGGATCATACTTAGGAGCGGCAAACCACAGCATAACGATATCTACGTCTCAAAATTGGTTGGGTTCAGTTGATTGGACTCGCAGAAAAAGCAGACCTGTAAGGAATAGAGGTTTAAACGTTGTTCAAACATTCGTGTTTCTGAAACAAGGTGCTTGTCTTATAGGGCGCGTTTATGCAACGACTCGCCTTTGCATTCTCACGGCTAGAAGCTAGAAATTATCTGAAATTCAAACATTGACGAAACGAGTCAATAGGAGGAATTCTTTAGGAGGAATAGGAGGAATTCGTCAGGAGGAATAGGAGGAATTCGTCAATAGGAGGAATTCGTCAGGAGGAATTCTTTATTTTACTGTCACGAATTAATAAAACTGCAAGCATTTACTCAAACGATGTCGGATTTAGCTAATTTTGGTAGCTTTGTTGCCATGGCAACGACGCCTTTCCCATACGATTAAATTCTAGCTGCGGGAATGCAAGTCCCGCAATTGCGTAATTGCGTCCTTAATCTGTTATTTGAAGTTGCTCACCTACGTAGGGGCCTTACTTCCGGTGAAGTAACTGTACAGACAAGCAAGCAGAGAAACAAGTCGTAAGCAGATGTCGATGAATTGCAAACGTGCTAAGGAATGTGATGAACGGATTGCGAGCAGTTAGCTTACGTCCAGATATCAGTATACATCGATTTTGTAATGGACTGGAGATAAAAAAAAAAACTGTATGAAGCATGGATCAACGCCATTGGAGTTAGCGAAGCGAACAAGAACAATAAAAGAACGAGACTGACAAACTGTACATGTTTAAAGCATCAGTTTAGGGATTAGAGTTTTGGCTCTGCGGCTGCAAGCGCTGCTAGAATTCACCAGATACTCAGGCAATTACACACCTATAGGCCTACTGATGAAACGTACAGTAAAACATGATTTGCCAATGTCAGTTCTGAAAGCTGACTTCTTGAACTCAGCCAAGAACTCCACCGCGTGACGTCCATTTCGGGAAGTCTCTGTCTATACTTCATGTCTGTCATTGTTAAGTCCTGTTAATAATCAGCTGAAACTCTGTCGTTGCTTTCAATGTACAATTACGCTTACGAATGTATAAAGAATACACTATACTAAATTACACGATACTTACCTTTCTAAAGTACAAATTTGCATTTTAACTAGCGAAGTTTTTTTTTAATACATGAGTGTTAAAGTTATTTTGATGAAAAATAAAAACATTGCTGATAATCTGTTAAACAAGGTACTTTTTTTTAATTTACCCTATGCAGATCAGTATGAAACACCGACTCAGGGGACCCGCTTCGCGTGCAACTATAAACATCGAGATTTCTTTGATCCTAAAGCGTGTGACGCAAGCAATCGTGAAACTCCTAGTGTGGGCTCATTCTGCCTGTGCAATAGATACACGGCTCTTTTCCCTGTGCAATAGATACACGGCTCATTCTGCCTGTGCACTAGATACACGGCTCATTCTGCCTGTGCACTAGATACACGGCTCATTCTGCCTGTGCACTAGATACATGGCTCATTCTGCCTGTGCACTAGATACACGGCTCATTCTGCTTGTGCACTAGATACACGGCTCATTCTGCCTGTGCACTAGATACATGGCTCATTCTGCCTGTGCACTAGATACACGGCTCATTCTGCCTGTGCACTAGATACACGGCTCATTCTGCCTGTGCACTAGATACATGGCTCATTCTGCCTGTGCACTAGATACACGGCTCATTCTGCTTGTGCACTAGATACACGGCTCATTCTGCCTGTGCACTAGATACATGGCTTATTCTGCCTGTGCATTAGATACACGGCTTATTCTGCCTGTGTACTAGATACACGGCTTATTCTGCCTGTGCACTAGATACACGGCTCATTCTGCCTGTGCACTAG
>JAHWFP010153005.1:0-29751 GCA_023313725.1 Lithobius niger | reverse complement strand
TAAACTAAGTACGATACGAACCACTACCTTTGCCCGGCATGGCAACAATCGGACCGCGGCATCTCCACTCCCGACCGGCGTAGTGACCTCTAGCTTTGAGAATCCTTGAGCTGTGCTAACGAGTGTCTCTGGGTTTGGGGTTATATACTCATTACCGGAAGTCGGCGCGGACGCCGAGGATAGCTTCGGAGGGGGGTGCGGGGAAGAGAGTCGGACATCTGGAGGAGGAGAGACTGACCCAAATCGGCCGAGCTGTCACTACCGGAAGTTGGAGTGGCAGCGCGGACGACCGGGGTAGCTTGTGCGCTCTGACTGGCTGACGAAATTGAAGTAGTGTTTTGGTTGGCTGGATTCGAATTGACAAAGGGAATTGCCGACTTGGAAACTTAGAGGCCTGGCTTCGAATGTGCAAGTGAGTTTTCAACTCATAACAACGTGATTTTTAGGCCTATTAAATAAACTACGACGTTATGCATCGCAACTATTGAAGGAGGGGGGGGGGGGAACGAAGTGTAATGCACAGAATAAACATTTGACTTTGGGAAACGGATTGCTAGTTTGTTTACTTTTTTAGAGGTTCACTACGGTCGGAGTTTGGATGGAGATGCTATAAAAAATAAACATAAAATCATACACTGGGTCCATAAAAATATACAAACATAAACATGGGAGCTCCGGTAGGCTTCATGGCAAGAATTTAAGTTTACCAAAATGCATTAAGTGCACAAATCAAAAGGTTAAATGTTCCAGCTAGTTTTTAAAGGGCTAATTGCAGTTTAGGTTAGATTTTAAACTGGTTTGAACATCGGACATTTTTCATAAATAAGCAAAGTCGTCACCTGTTACAAATAAAAAATATCGTGTGTTGACAACATCTAAAACACAACTAAGCTGAAAAGTGTTTCGGCTTTATGCCTAAGAAAATATACATTATTTACATTTTATACAGACGATACAGACGATTGTTCTTCTGGTGTGGAAGAATACTGCCCTCAGGTTTTTTCTTCGGTGGTGTTGAGGTGTCCTCACCACGAGCGTCTGATACGAGACCGGGTTTACACGCCCCCACGCGGAGGACTCTATTTGCTACTCCGAGAAACACAAAGTTTTGAGACGGAATTATATTGAATTTTGGGAAATTTACTCCGAAGCCTAAACTGTGTTGGAGTTGTAGAGTGGAATCCCTGTTTGTAAGCAGCCGGCATCTGTCTTGATGAGGCAGGATCCAGTCTTCCAGATATGCATCAGTGCTGATGAAGGAAAGCCAGGACTGCCTTTAGAACTAACGTGAATACCCGTGACGCGGCATTGAGACCGAAGGGAAGGCAGGGTTACACGTACACCGTTCCATCATAAAGGAAACGGAAGAGGTGACGAATCGAGGCGTGAAGGGGGATATGAAGATAGGCGTCCACCAAGTCTATGGAGATCGTTAGTCCACTGGAAGAAGGGAGGACTGTATGGATTCGATGGTCACCATTCGATGATTGGGAACATACTGTACAGCATGCTTTGCAAACAACGACTTGATTTCTGCTGATAGGAATCCGTTGGCGGGGTTGCTTCCAGCCAAGGCGGGGATCATAGAGGAGGCAACCGGTAGAAAGAAGAGAGAAAACCTTGAGAAAAGAACGAAAGTTTGGTCGGCCGTAACGCCTTGCCAGGCGGGAGAAGAATTGAAGGCGGCCCGCCCACCGGCACACGCAAGGGGTAACTGTCAACGAGAAGATCTGGGCCGCTGGCGTAGTCTTGGGGAGTTGCGGCGACCGGGGTAATCAGGAGTGGAGCTGCGACCGTAGGGGTGACCGCGGCCGTGCTCCTTGTTCAGAAAGGGCGACGGAGCACGACGAGGTGGAGAGGCTGGACAAAGTTCCTGATGGGGCATGGGAGCCGCCCAGTCATCCTTAGGGTCAGAGGGGACTGGAGGCCCAACCAGTCGTTGTTGTCGAAGGCTTTTATTCTTGTATGGCTTTGGTTTCCGAGTGATGTCCAGGTGAGGGGCGAGCTTCAGAATGAGCCCCCGGAAAAGCGTGTTTGTCTCATGAATCGGTTGATTACGAAGAACGTGCCTGGTCTAGTCATGGAGATTAGGGGACGTGTTGAGCACCACGTCACGAACCAGGAGTGTGAAGTTGAAGAGCTCCCTTGTCAACCAATTCATGGAATGGAAAGTCACAAAGCAAGCCTTGCGAAAGACTTGGGCGACCAGAGATGCTATGTCCTTGGTTTCGTCCGGAGAAGGACCCGTGGAGAGTTTTTCACACATAGCATTGGCGGCCGTATTCAGAACATATGCCTGATAAGCCGCCCGAAGCCCGAGATGCAAGAGACGGTCGCTATCACCGAGACTCGACGAGGGAAGTATAAGGAAGTACCTAGTCCAACTTAACATCTGAAATGAAGAATTCCGAATGGGGGTTAAGTGTCGAAATTACAAGGGTTGGCTGCGCACAAGAAGGTGGCGGTAATTTGAGTAGTTCTGAAGGCGAGCCGTTCCCCAGGAGTAGGCTGCCCGTACGAAGTAGTGTCGTGAGTAGAGTGGTGAAATGTCCCAGATCCGGATTTTGTCAGGGAAGCTAGTCGTAGAGGCTGAAGCCGAATCCAGTGGAGAGACCACAGTTCTTGCAAGGTTCGGTCGCTTGAGGAGATGGCTTGTATAAGAAACAATCCGGTATTATCTCCTCGACCACATTTAGTAAGTTCGGAAGAGGGATCTTGGAAGGGTCAGGTTTGACCGGTTGGTTGAAGTGAGCATGTCGTGAAAACGCCTCGAACTGGTCGGACGGAGGAGTGGGAAGGCCGTCCGAGTCAGAGGTGTCTGAGGCGGCTGTAGGCGGAGGACGATGCGGCCGGGGAACCGGTGAGCGCGGAAGTGGGGGCGTCCGTTGAAGCAAGACGAATCTTCTTCGCCGTGGATGTCACCCTATTTTCTGTAAAGCGATTAGCAGTGGGGGAGACTGGAGACCCTGGCCGCTTCCGGCTAAAAGATCGTAGTGCGGAATCCATAAGTTCATGAACCCGTTCTTTAGAGAGAAGTTCACTAGCGGAGTCTGCTGGTTTATTCTGCTAGTTCGATTAATTGCTAGAGTTAAATAATACGTAAAATACGGTTAGTTAAAACTCAGGGCTGCAATTAAAAACACCCACCTGGTGGCAGCGAATACCCCCCTTTAATTTTACTAGAAATCCCTAATTAGTTAGGACGACGACGCTCTATTCCCCATGCCAGGTCAGTAGTTCAAGTGTGCTGTTTTCCTGGAACGTAAAAACCGCCACCCAGTAATCTTAAAAGTAAACCAAGTCAACCAAAATGTCGGCGATGCTACAAGCACCTCTCCTGTCGTAGCGTTCGACGCTACAGAAGATTGGTGTGTGGCCGAAGTCAGTTGTACGTTGACTGATGGAATGGTGTGGAGTCTGCCGACGACAACGTCGGAGTACCCTTAGTGGCAGTTGGCTTTGGAGGTAATGGGATTGCAGTTAGATCGTTAGTTGCAAAATGACAGGGACTTTCCATAGAGTCTTCTTCGAGGGTCTTGGGAACCAAGGTGAGATGCCATATTTTGGTTTGCTGGATGCTGAAAGGTTAACAGGTGTGAAGCTGCCAGTTACGATGCACATTCGGAGGAAATGGCGATGGTTTTTAATCTTGGTGTTGGCTAACTGTAGCTTGAGACGTACCTCGGAGTTCGTCTGGCCGAGTTTGGCTGTATCGTCCGAGAACTGTTTTAGATTTGCACGTGAAGCAGATAGTTCATGGGTGAGATTGGAGACAGCAAAATCGATGGGAATGAGATTTTTATCGATGACCCTTTTGTTCCTTTTAAAAAGTGCAATCCTTTCAAACTATCTTGGCATTTGATGGAAAACGAGAGTTTGTAGGGACCGCCGTTGTTGTGACTGGGGCATTAGCTGTGGGACAATCCAACCCAAATAAAAGTTTGGGAGTTGGGTTGTTGCTGCTGGGTGACGACCGATTCGAAAGGGGAGGGCTCTTATCCGGGACATCGTGAAAAGGACGACCTGGAGCCATGCATGAGTCAAGTTCATTCCCGAGAGGGATCTCGGTGGTTCGATGAACTGGGGATGATAGAGTTTTTTGCAAAGATGCCCATGAAGTCAGAGGTGAAATGATGTTTGCATCAGATATATTCGGACGTACAGTTCGAGACTTTGAATTGTTTTCAAGTTTTTTAGATTTTGAACATGCTGGAGTGGACTGCTTGATAAAGAAGTTAGGGCTTTCCCAGAGGTTGAACTGTGGCCCACCAGTGAAGCATCCAAAAGCAACTTTAGGGATGGAGACGGGTCGCCCCGGATGGAAAGGTTCAATGGTGACGAATGTGGGGACCTCCAATGAGTTGGGGGAATGTCAATGCTTGTATGCTGAAGTAAGCCTCATGCCTATTTCCTCTTCATCTGGTCTAGATGGGTGATGGACGTCTTTCGTTTTGCGACGATCAAGCATCAATTCGCAGAACTTATCGACATGCATATTGAGCAAGGGTCACAATCGTAGTCGCATTTCCTGTGTTTTCCGCATGCAGTGTGTGGATCCAGGCGGGGTATTGAAGAAATTATACCAGTGCATTTGCATCTGTCCGGGGTCCCTGGCACAAAACCAATTGAAGCGCGAGATCCTATGTTGACTGTATGGTTGCGATAATTAGTTGTAGATGGTCGCACTAATCCCCACGGTGTTTAGGCATAGTGAATCCGTGTGATTCTTGAACCGAAAGAAATGTTGCAATGATTGTGGCAACAATACAAACGGGAGGTTCCCGCCAAGTGGTCTAGAAGAAGAACAGCCTTCTGGGAAGGGAGCTGATGCCCCAATTACTCACAGGATGGCGCCATTAGTGTGGCGCAACGCTGAAGTGGTGGAGCCGAAAGAAGAAAAGGTGAAGTTGAAACAACTTTGTGGGCAAATGAGAACCAATCGGAGTAAAGATTTGAGACCGAAGAACCACATGGTGTGCAGCCCGGTCTTGACTTGAGCTGTGGTTTTAAATTATTTCGAAGTTTCCTTTCCTGCTTCCTTTTTTGAACTGCACGAGATGCCGAGAGAGGGGAGAAAGTGGACTGTAGGTGACATGCTTTCGTGTGGAGTAGAGGTGATGATCTTAAAAGACGTCATGAAAAGAAGCCTAAAACATGGCATACTGAAGAAAGGGTGGTCGGGACGCAACGGTGAACAAAAAAAGAGCAGCATGAAGATGTAGTACGTTTCAGAGTAATGTCGTCGTAATAACGAAAACTAAACTGGTGTGCGGAATAAGGAAGCTTGACGGATAGGCCCGGCAGGCCATCGCTTTACCTTCTAGCCGAGTGATCCAGTGAGTGTTGAGGCATGGATTCTGAAAGATGAATGCGGTTCTGGACAGTGTCTTGCCATAGTCAGGGGATGTGGGCCGAAGTCATGATGAACGACCTTTAATCGACCGTAGATTTGGGCTTTGTGATGACAAAACTTTTTAATTTTTTTTTTGTAACTGGCGAGTGTAGCATACCAATGCTTTACGGCGGCAGTCCACAGGATCTGTCGATCACCGAAGCCAGAAGAAATGATTACTTTTCTTTATCTGAGTTTTGAATGATGAGTTAGTCATCATGTGGCCAATGAGGTCAGTCCTGGGAGGATGTGATGAACGTCGGCCAAAGGGCCGGTTCCATTTACTGGACGGGGTATGCAGGTAGCCCTTTCGTATTACGATCGCACCGAGCCGAAAGACTCGGCCTGGAGCGGCGTGGCTGGATGTGCAGGTTTGTCTTCATTGTCGAAGCCACTTTCGTAGTGAATCCTGACAAAACACCGGCTTTCGGAATCAATTTCCACAGACTGAAAGGAACTTCCGGGGAGTTATTTCACGACCAGGAAGCGGTAAGGCGAGGAAAACCCCAAAACCCAGGAACATCGATCCAAAGATCATGGAGGTCGCATGAAGAGTGTGGTGGCTTTCTTGTTAGCCGAAAGGGGCATTGAAGTGAGGATAAAGAGCGGCTTTTGTGAAGCCGTTAGTGAGGTCCAGAGGTTCAGGCAGAACGAAAGGAAGAAAAGCTCGACATCGAGGAGGTATGGAAGGCACGAGTCCTGAATGTCAGGAGGATTCTTGCCGGGTCCAAGTCAAGGAAACCGAATAGGAAAATTCCGATCGTGCGATGACGAGATCGAGTGCACCTGGCGTCATCACGCGAAAGGGGAAGGCAGCCACCGCTGTCTCGAGAGAAATAACGGGAGCGGCGGGACAGTGGACGTAAGTCCTCTCTACTAGTAACTGTAAAACAGCCTATGAAACCGGGCGTAGACCCAGAGTCTTCACTTTATCTTCAAGATGGAAAGACACACAACCAAAGGAAGAGACAGGGGGATTAGCTTCTTGCTTGTTTGCAGTGCCTTACTGTGCGCTTCAAATTGGAGTAGGATGCAGCCATGGTGGAAGCCCGTCCACAAGGGACCGAAGAAGTGATCACCATGTTGACGGCAGTACCATCCAGACAAAGAGAAAAGAGTCCTTTCATAGGAGGAGAGAGGCTTTCGGTGGGCAAAGGGGCCGCCTCCCATGAGGATGCCGACGATGGAGATCGTGACCACGGCAAGAAAGGCGGATAAGGTGGAAGTGAACGACGACCCGGATAAGGCAGGCAGTGCGTCGATGATAACAGCAGGATCAGCAGCCAAAGAGCCATCCAGAAGAGATGCTCATAGTGGTGAATCTCCTATCGTTAGGGAAAAACGGCAAGTGTGCTGACAGCGTGACAGCTAGAGAGAATGGCCGCTTTCGGCTTTTGCCTTTATATAGGAGGAGTGCACGCATGCGCATTTGGGTTATCAAGCTGGCTATCATACTTCTGTTTTAACTCTAGGGGAAAAACATTCTCGACAACAAGAATGATGAATTTACAGGTAATATACATTTTCGAAGAGACATAGAAAGTGACATTTCCATCAGCAGTAAGGTGTCCCTATGGGGTGCCCAATCGCCACGTTTCTTTGTGACATCATCATGAACAAAGTTAACAAGTCTATTCAGAGTTCAAAGTCTATTCAAAGTGTGACAAGCTACACGGTAGAGGGGTACCAAACTGGGCAATCCGGATGCTTGCCAATCGGTACGCTTCGCAAGAAATGTCTGTACAGTGGAACGGCAGTTTGTCTTCGACTTTCCATGTCAGTAATGGTGTTAGACAAGGTGGTATCCTCTCCCCTGCCTTGTTTGGAGTTTACATGGAGACTATCAGTCAAGCTCTGGCGGGGAAAGGCATTGGCTGTCATGTTGGCGGAACCTGCATCAACAACATTTGTTACGCAGATGACCTTGCCATTCTTTGTCCTTCTGCTAAGGCCCTGCAAGCATTACTTGACATCTGTGAACAGGTTTCAACCCAGGTTGAGTTGCACTTCAACCCTAATAAATCTGTGTGCCTCGTTGTCAAGTCAAAAGGAAGTAGGTGGAAAAATTTCACCCCGCCTAAAGTCTTCCTTGCTAAAGAGCCGATTAGCTATGCGAAGAGTGCCAGATACCTGGGCCACATGCTGAGTGATAATCTTCGTGACGATTCAGACATTCGCCGACAGTGCCGCTGTGTGTGTGTTACCGGCAATAGCCTGAAAGCTAAGTTTGGGACCTGTAGTGGGTTTGTTAAGAACCGGCTGCTTCGGGCTCATTGAACCAATTTGTACACGTGCTGTCTTTGGACTGACTACAATAAAGCCACAATGGACAAGTTAAGAGTATGCTACAACAATGCTACTCGGAGACTTCACAGAAGACCACCATGGTATAGTGCTAGCCAGATTATAGCGGAAAACAATCTCCCGTCCTTTGCTGCCCATACGCGGAATCACGTCTGGGGCTTCCGCTTACGGATCCTGGCATCGCCCAACTTACTTGTTCAGGCTGTGACCCACTTCGCGCACCAGCGGGCACACTCTCTCGACGTGTGGCACAATGTCCTGTTGGGAAATTAGGATTTGGCCGAATGTGGTTTTTATTGTGCTCTTGCTGTTTTTGTTTTTCTTTTCATGTAACTTGTAATGTGTCACCCAGTACACCTGTCCCACCCCTGTAAGGTGTACTGTGGGCCTACATCTGGCCTGAGTTAAATAAATAAATAAAAAATAAATATTCCAACCTTCCCTGAAGTTTCATACTACAAACGATTGTAGATGACAGCATTGCCTCGTGCCCTCCTCCCATGCGCAAACGCATCCTTGAATTCCTCAATGGATTTGACCCCTCCGTATTTCTTTTCTAGATATTACTTTTATTATTAATTCGTTTGGCCTTACCGAGTGCATCCATTTTCGCACACCATTCCACACCTACACCAACCCAATACACAAATACAACAGACTAAAAAATAAACTTTAACGCTTGATACACAAAAAAACAAAGTGTGATAGTGCTGGAACTGAGAACCTACCCTCGGGCTCGGTGCGAACGAGGAGATGAGTTGGGTGGCAATCTGAAGAGTCTATCTAGTACACGAGCGGGAGTGTATCGTGTGCCATGCAATGGCTGCAATTCTGTTTACATCGTTGAGACATGGAAGGGTGTGGTGATACAAGTGAAGCAGCACATGGCTGACATAGAGAATAACGTAGGAGTAAACAGCATCGCAGCGCGTTGCATGGAGACTGAACAACTTATTGGAAGGGAATGCACTTCAGCCTTGCTGGAATCAAACACCCCGTTTGACGGACACTTGAAAAAACTTTAATTACTTGCTATCAAGCTACACGAAAAATGGGGGGTAAATCGGATGAACTCTCAAGGTCCCTCGAACCCAAACATCAGTTCTGAGTTTTGCTGAGACTAAGGCTCGGGCGATACCAGTTTCAACGATCCGATCCGATATGGTCCAATGCTTTCTTCACCGATACTGACGCAGAATCTACAATGCAGTTACTGCCAGTAAAGTTAATGTCTCTTCCACATTCAGAAATTAATTGAGTAGTAAAGCCGTTTATTCCACATTCAGAAATTAGTTGCGTAATAAAGCCCTTTATGTTTGTTAATATTGAAAATAAAATTTGATGAAAAACTCCCCAATCTCAAAGCTCTATGAACAAGCTTCTTGCAGTAACATGTACTTTTTGAACATGTTTTTGGTTTTTGTTAAATAATTTGAGAAATACTGAAGCTATCGCTCTGGAATTAGCACCATAGGAAAGCTCTCTCAAATGGTGTATTGCAACTTCAAAAACGATCAATTTTTGGCAAAAATATCGCAAAAACCAATATTTGACTAAAACAGCTAGCCGATCCAATCCTGATACCACTAGTATTCAGTCGAGCCTTAGCTGAGACGCGATTTCTGTGAGCACCTCTCTGCAATGTGGAGTGATGACACGGGACAACGTGATAAATATCTGAGACCACGTATTATCCCAAATTCAAATTCAACTATTGGAGGCTACAATCAAGACAGAACAGAGATCTTAGTAAGTCTGATGAAGCCAGACGTAAGTTTCACCTGTCTGTCGAAAATAGCGAGACACTGAACCGTGGTGGTGTATTTGCGAATGTGGAAATGAACGGTAGTAATTTTCCGTTTGTACTTGCACATTAACTTTCACAGTAGACTCTGCTTTGGTATGTTTCATGTTCACAAAAGGTGGTCTCACCCATGTAAACTTTCACAAACTGCATTTTAAGTGTGGATTTACAGGATAGGATTACTATTTACTACCAGTATGTAAAGAAAATAGTAACTTTTTTCATGACATGGTTTTTAAAGTTATGTGACATTATTACTAGCTAACCTGTTGCTGTCTCTCAGGGCTGCCATTTCCGCACTGAAAGGAAGCATGCCCGTTCTTGACATACCGACTCTGCTCACATTGGCAGTTTCCGAAAATGATGCTAACCAGTATGCTAACCAGCAGTCTGTGATATTCCTAGAAGCTAAAATGGAAAAAAAAAAGAGAAGAGAAAAAGGATTTACTGAAAATCTTGCGTAGTTTAAAAGTAGGGAACACTTTTCTTGGGCTCCTAATTCCAAAACTAATAATTCCATTAAACAGGACAGAAGGATTAATAAATACAGATGCAAACCTAGTTACATTGCCTTTGGAATTAAATGTCAGACTGGCTGAGCGAGGAATTGAACCTAAGACCGTTGAAATCAAAGGCCAAAGTCCTACCATTGAGCCATACTGACACGGCCAAGAAAACGTCCATAGGCAGCAACGTCAGACAACATCCTCGGTAAATGTCTCTGCGACTCCATGAACGTCATAAAACATCCACTTAATTCTTGGGATGCTTTTGTAGACGTTTTGAGCTTTTGTGTAATTTTTAGAATCCTGATTGTTAACTGACCTTACTACCAAAGAATGGGTACAAGTTGCACATAAAAAGGTCCGTTACGTAATATTTTACGATTTTATTAAGTGGACGATGTCAGTGCTTGTACTTATCAGGAAATTATGGTCTGGGATGGTTTATTTGTAGACAAATCGTGGCTGTAAAGGGTTAAAGTATTATTTAAGGTTTTTGGGCATGCAGCCTAAATATTAACAAGACTTAGAATAGAAGGTGTCGCCCAGTAAGCTTACAGCTTTTGAAGGCCCAAGTGGCAGACGTTAAGTGGAAGGAATCACCGTCGTGTCAGTTGTTTTTTGCCGCAGGAGGGAGGAAACCGGGGAAACTGCTCGTACAACGGGTGAGAAAACGACCGTAGAGAAACCTGTACACCTACACTTCCCTTCACCAGTATCGAATCCGGGTCCGTAAGAAGCTAGAGATGTACACCCGGGACTAGAAGCCTATCGAATCTAGATTCCCCAGTTATCGTGGCTACCCGTATACCCATTTAGAAGCACACTAAACGTGAGCAAGTAAAAAATCCTGCTTTTACTTTCATTTAAAAATACTTCCGCATAGTCTTAGCTTACTTGGTCCAACCAGCGGTGGGACGAGTCGAACCCGAGCCAAAGTATTACATGTGGTCCCCAAGCCTTAACACATTCACAAGAATACTAAGGTGCCCACCTCGATTATCGTTCTTACCGAGTCAACAATCTCAGTTGCATTACTGCGTCCATGCAGCTTCTACGCAGATTTGCGTAGCACTCGACACACTGACATTTTGCTGATAATGGCTTATGAACATATCGCTGCGTCGCCAGGAGCATGCGATGACTATCTCGTCCAACTGTCCGTTATGGACATGCTACAACTACCAGCTGGCCTTGCCCTTGCCTTCTCTCTTTCGACTCTGTTACCCATGACCTTACCTCCATGTTGCACACCGAGTCTGCTTGGTCAGTTGCACACCTCCATCACTCCTCTTAAAGAATTCAGGCACCCCCTATAAGTTCCCCGGAAAGATGTCTGGATTGTACCATCACGCGACAAAGTGCATACCTCGAAACGCCAGTTGACCTCTACAGCCAGCGTCCTCGAACAAGTCCCTCCCGTCTTTTGATGTACGCCACTGCTGTGATGTTGACCGTCAGCGAAAACATGACTTTGTTCGTACGTGGACTTCGTGTTTGTTGATGACACCACCAAGAGTTTCACAAGCATCTCCTTCTAGGGATGTACTGGGTACCCGGTAATTACCTGGCACCCGGCCACTTATGGGGGTACCCTGTACCCGCCTGGGTAACAGAAAATTACAGGTACCCAGAGCTGGGAATTGACTACAATAAACGCCCGTATTTAGCAAAGGTATTGCGATAAGAAAGCTAAAGTAAGACCATTTTCCTTCACCTCTCACCCACGGTTGCGAGGCAACAGAAGTTTGCGCATTGTTTCATCCATCCTACCTCTGCCAAGAGAAGAGTGGGACCAATCCAGGCTCGCGGCTACGCGAATGTGCTGCAAGTGCGCGCTAAACCAGATTCATTCACAGATCGGCAAAATTATTGTTTTTGTATCATAATTTTTGTTACTTAATTTTTCATACTAAAGTGAAGCCAAACATTGTATGAAGAGAAATCTAGTTAGAATCGCTTAACTTTTGTCTTTGCATTGCGTTGAAAGTATTTATGTCTCAAATTTAAAAAAATTGTCCTACTTTTGAAGTAGTTTCTCATTTTTTGGTCTCAAATGATATCGATTTTCATATTTTAATCTCTTAATATTTTCGTAAAAGACTAAATTTGCAGGGCTCGAATTTTAGTTTTCATTGTCTAACCGAAAATATACATTATCTGTTTTAATAGCAGTTTCCCCTTTTGAGCTGTATTTTCCCCTAGAATCTTGAAAGTTGTCTTCCCTGCCTAGCTCGTACGGTAGTGCACATGCACGGGCCTAGGTCTGCTTATATAAGCTCCGGCTCAGCGAACTGTTGGCATCATTTCTCCATCTTCCAGAACCTAGCTCATGGAGGGGAGGTTTGGGCGGGAGTTAAGGTAATGTATATTTTCGGTTAGGCAATAAAAACTAAAATTAAGCAGGTTCGGGCCCTGCAATTTTAGTCTTTTTATAGTCGACGAAAATATAAATTTTCCCTGTTTTAATAGTAGACTTCGTCTCTTGGAGGAGGGCTAGGCTATCTTCCCTCAGTATGAGCTGGCACCTGATGTTGACACATCTGCGTTCCCAACCACTTTCACCATGCCGACAGAGTTGGGACGTAGCAAAACTCCGGTGAGTTTGCAAAGCCAATTGTAAGGTGAGATTGGGGATGCGGTTGCTCATGGACACGTAATAATATATTAAAAAATACACCGCATGCAGTGGTCTAAGCATTTAAGGGGTACAAAGCAAGGAATCAAGCATAAATGCTGAAACATCTTACCTTGTGGGAAGTGGAGGTATCGTGAAGAAACTGGAGGACAGGCCGGAGGTAAATCCTGAGAATGATGAATATGCATTCAGGACGTTGTGTCAGTGAAGAGATGGAAACACATGTAGATAGAGAATGGTTGAACGATGATCAAACTACCTTGCCCTTTCTCCCTCTTTTTTTTTTTTTGGTGATTGATGTGAACTTCTTGTTACAGAATTGAGCGAGGAGAATGGTCATACTACCCCCTGTAAGAAGGGGAAGGTAAAAACGGATGCCTCGCTGTCCCAGAATAAAACGGAGGTGTAAGTT
Source organism: Lithobius niger (assembly GCA_023313725.1). Classification (NCBI taxonomy): domain Eukaryota; kingdom Metazoa; phylum Arthropoda; class Chilopoda; order Lithobiomorpha; family Lithobiidae; genus Lithobius; species Lithobius niger. The sequence continues at coordinate 16,698 of JAHWFP010153005.1, read as the reverse complement.
CTGTTAAAACCGGAGGGTGAGAATGCTTACGGAATCATCCGAAACCCCAGGGCTACGCCTGTGGCCTTAGCGTGGCATAGGGATCACGGTAGGTCTCCTTCTTCGGATTTCGTGTTTGGATTGATACCGTGGAAAACTGGAATGAAGGAAGCGGCGTTGTCGAATTGCCAGATCGAGTAATTTGAAATGCGTGACAAGAGCGGAGATTGTAGGGTTTGTCGCCAAATGGAGATAGGAGAGGTTTCGGAGGGTTCTGAATCAGTTGCGAAGTCTGGTGTAGAAGCGGAGGCTGTAGCATGAGATGTGTCAATTGTAGAAGTGGATGGCTGCGAGTTAGGAGGAAGGAAAAGAGTCACAGTAGGCGGAAGGATGGCAGGAGAACCATTCGACGGTTTCTGGAAGTCGTCTGGGACAGGTGGAGGGGCCGTAGAATCGATTGGCGACGGATCGGACACTGGAAGTGGTGGAGAATAGTACTGTACGGTGGTGACGGAAGGATCCTCTAGAGGAGATGGGGCTATCTGATGCAGTGTCTACGAGGAGGGAGTCTTGCGTTGTGCAGCGGTGGGGTGAGAACAGGGTGAGGTAGTACCGATGGAAGATGGTGCATTATGCGGATGTCGCGTCCGGGAGCGGGCATAATAATAGGACCGCCATGGGGGTGAGGATGGGATCGGAGACAGCAAGCTATGGTGTGTACGGAGGAGGGCGTAGTTAAGCCTCGTGGAGTAATACCGCCTGTTTACTATTATGAGCTCGTTCGTGAGGGCCTCATTAGATGCCCGTAACATGCGATTTTCGGCTAGGAAGCTGTCCACGGCGGCAGCTGCTTGGCGGAGCGTCGGTAATTCCGTTAAAACAGATCGAAGGGAAGCATATTCGGTTGAAGTGTTCCACACAGGTGAGAACAAAATTGATATTGAAGTTTAAGTCCTCCATTTCTCTAACAGTTAGGTGTATTCCTCGGACGAGCGCTTCTCGTAAAACAGATGCCGAGGGGAAAGGAACAAGAGGAGGCAGAAGTACTGCTTCTTGGGCTGTAGTATCAGACTGCGGAGGATGACCCGTAATCATAGTATGTTGGGATGTAGGTGTCATCTTGGTGGCGGAAGGTGAAAGTGGCACCTTTGTTGTTTTGGTAGTAGCGGAAAGCACGGTGTGGCGACGCAGAGGCGCAAATGGAAGACATGCTATTTTGATCCTTACAGATTTGGTAGCGGGAGCACTGGTCTTCAAAGATTGCAGGCCGGATGTACTGGCAACTGCGGGAACGGCATCCGTTGCAGGCAGGTTGGGCTGTGGTGTAGATTGCGGAGGCCGATTGATAAAGGAAGCCTTCCGCTTCGACGAGTCGTCGGGGTAGAACGTTTGTTTGTAGGTAAACTGGGTTGGCTTGGAGAGCGCGGAGATGGAGCGTGAAGTCGTTCCTTTCGTTTTGACGGTTTCTTAACAGAAGAGCAGGAATCCGTTGGACGACAGTCTGGGCTGTTTTGGGAGTTGCGGAGGCGGGACTTGAAGTGGGTCCTTCTGTTTAGATGGCGATTTTGCGGAGGAGGGAGAAGTTGGTGCAGAAAAAGTCTTGACGGCATGTGGGACGGCGGAGGCGCCTTCCTTCTGTCGACGCGCACGAAAGGCCCGTTGTTTGGACAAATGTTGCTGTTTGCGTATAAGAAACCATCTGGGAGGGAAGATGTTCACGCAGATCCTGCATATTTTGGTTAGATCATCACAGACGCGGTGCCGTTGGCAACTTGGGTGTGGATCGACGCGCACTTTCTTGGTGAGCCCTACGAATCCCCGACATTTACAGGGTTTCGGAGATGGCACATTTGGCTTCGAGATTTGGCTGGAGTCTGTAGAATCAATTTTTTGATGGTCGGAGCCCTCTGAAGAAGAAGAGTCATCCATGTCGGCGGAGGAACTGTCGGACAGAGACGGTTAGTTCTGCGCGGGAAGTTTGAATAATACCGTTGCAATTGCAGAGAGGGGCGCCGGCTGGTTGGAGAACGGAGAAACGTACGTCAGACATAGGGAGGAGCTGAATAGTGGTGCCATCTGTTGAGTACGCTGGAAGGCTGCCAGCCGACGGAATAGAGGTAAGCCTAGAACTATAAAAGATAGTATCGTCGTGTCGTCGCTAATGGTGTTGTCCAGCTGCGTAAGGAAACAATGATGAGCTGGTTCTTCTACAACAAAAAATTGTAATAAAGCGTCGTTTAACAATGAAATGGAAGTAGTGTATGGACGGAAGGAAGTTGCCTAGGAGGACGAGTATGATGGGAACATATAACAGCCGGAGGTCCGCCTGTATTGAAGAAACGCTATGTGGATGCAGAACAGAGGGTACTATGGTCTAGTCGGTGGACTGACTTGCGGAAGGTACCTGAATGGTGCAGGGAATGCAGGAGGAAAGTGTCAAATAGTCGAGGAAGTAGGAAGGGATTTAGTCGTTGAATACCTTCGTCCCGAAAGGGAGGTTAAGTAGGGTTCAGGAAAGTTCGATCAATAGAGCTACGGACGACCAGGTGAGGATGGAGGTATAATGTCCGTAGTACACGAATGACTCGAGGAAGGAAACACCGGTAGGCGGGTAGTAGTTGACGTTGAGGGTAATGGATGCGTTGGCAGAGGTGTAATTCCTGGAATGGTAACAGGTCGGGAACGAATGGTCGAGGGGGACCATGGAGAAAGTGACAGAAAACCTTGAGACAGAAAACCTTGAGAGGATGTGGTTCAAGGAATGTATATTTTTTTATTTATTTTTTTTTATTAAAAAATTTGACGAGCCTTAAGTCAGCCGAAGCAATTAATGCTTGTATGGCTGAACCGGCTCAATTTTGAACATTACCAGATTAATGAACATTACCATCCTCTCAAGGTTTTCTGTCTCAAGGTTTTCTGTCTCTTTCTCCATGGTCCCCCTCGCCCTTTCGTTCCCGTCCTGTTACCATTCCAGGAATTACACCTCTGCCAACTTTTATGCAAGTTCGGATTTTTTAATGAGGAAAAAAACGTATTTTTGGAAGGCCATTTAATTTCCCCCTTTCTTTAATTAATGGATTTTCGTGGGCTACGGGTTCGGGTACCCAACAGGGTACAGTTCGCAATACCAGAAAATTACAGTACCTGGCAAAATCCCTACCCTATACATCCCTACCTCCTTCCTCAGAACACCAGTAGTAATTCCGATTCCTTTCCTTTAGAAAACCAATACTAATACGAGTTTTCTCAATAAATGTGCTAGGCAAAAGTATTTCTTCCTTGCTGCCCACAAAGAAGTGCCAAATTTTTTTCAGCAACTACATCTTACCTTGCATGATAGTAAAGACGACCAGAATAGTTGGTGCTAACACGGGACCAACTGCAGACCAATAATGTTTGTAAGCAGTTAAGTTCACTGGACCTAGATCAATGGATTCTTCCCACCATGATTGCGTTGCCTGAATGTCGATCTCCATTTTAGAACCGCAACTAGTCTCAAGGTTGGTAGAAGTATGGTATTTGTTCCAAATATCATTGATATCATTTTCTGGTTTCGGTGGACGAGACTTTGGAAGGGAGGCGAGTTTAAACAATCGATGTGATGCTTTGGCAGCAAAAACTGCAGCAGGTGGGCCTAAATTAAACAACAAAAAATACTTTTTGCAGCAAAACAATATTTCCATGCGTGCACTTGTCACCTTTTGCAAATTTGACTTACCTCGTTCAATCACTTTCCCATCTTGCACTATTAGCACATAATCAGTTTGATACAAGAAATTCATGTTATGGGTACACAGAATTCTTGTGGTATGTGCCAATAACCTTTTGATGCAGAGATTAAAAACATGACACGCATAATGAGTATCTAGGCCAGCAAAAGGATCATCCAGCAAGTAAATCTTTTTGTTCTATTAAAATTAAAAAGAAAAACATAAAAATGCTGGGTGCAACCGGCTTATATTTTTTTCTATTGCCTAACCCAAAACATACATTACCTGTAATTTTAGATTCTTGTTCTCGAATGCTCTTTCCCTTATTTATAGGCCTACTGCCTGCCACCTCGGTATCTAATGCGCATGCGTCAGGCGCACCCCTCCTATTTAAGCGCTTTGGCGCGACAGTGAATCTTCTTTCATTCCTCTTAATATGTAGAGGTGGTGGCTTGAGAGGGGAGGTAGGGAGGGTACAGGTAATGTATATTTTTGGTTAGGCATTAAAAACAGAAATCAATTGGTTGCACCCCGGCAGTTTATAATAATAATAATAATAAACTTTATTTCATCCAGTTGAGGATATACAACAGCACAAAAAAATACAAAAACACAGAACAAGAAACGTTTGACTGGAGAAAATCACAGTAAACTGTAATAGTTCCTAGCGAACCAATCCAAGTAGCGTTTGAGATCTGTCCTTGAGAAGACACCCAAGTCTGCAGTATTGAGCATGAGCCCGTCTAAAGTAGTACGATATCGATCTTGCAGCCGACCAACCCTTCCCACTGAAGATGTCATCACTGCGGCAACAAGTCTGTTATCACGTGTAAGCAGCTTTCGATACCACTGCACGAAGTGCCCACCCAACACGACCTCAAAAGGTGACACTCCTGCTGCAATACAACTGGCATGGCTAAGCGAAAAACGAGGGACTCCAAGAAATCTCTTAACACTGTTATGATAAAACGTCTTAAGAGTGCCAAGAGCTTTCTTGGTATACCTCAACCACAGCGGATCACCATACAGAGCACAACATGATGAGAACAGCTTTGCGAACACATGCACATCAACATTCTTAAACTTGCTGTACAAACTGTTAAAGGATCTCAAAAAACTACGCTGGCAACGTTCAATATCCAAATCATCATGAAGAGAATCAGTGATGGTATGTCCAAGATATTTAAAATCAAACACTCGTAACAGTTCAGTTCCACTAATGGAGACAGGTGCAACAATGTCACCTCTAGCACATCCATGAGCAATAAAGAAACACTTTCTAACATTAAAAAGCATAGAATTGCCGGCAGCCCACTCGGTGCAAATGTCAAGTAGTGATTGTAGTCCAGCTCGAGAGGGAGCAAAGATAATAAGGTCATCTGCATAGGCAATGCAATTAACATTCAATCCTCCAATCCAGCAACCAGGTAAGGCCAAGCTCAGATCACACAAAAGATCATCAATGTACAATGTAAACAGAGCAGGCGAAAGGAGCCTCCCTTGTCTCACACCCCTACAAACAGTAAATGGCTCAGACAAGTGGCCATCCCACTTAACAACAGCGGATTGATTCAAATACCAAAAGGCAATAAAATTTACCATGTGGGCTGGTGCCCCTCTACCAGCAAGCTTAGCAAAGAGTTTATTAAAGTCGACCCGATCAAAGGCTTTAGACAGATCCAGTGAGGCAGAATACACTTTGCTTCCTCTGTCCAGGTAGTACCGAACAGACTCTTTTAATGTTTCTAGTTGCCGGCAAAACTATACATTACCTGTAATCTTATTACAATAGACCTCCTATGACCTGCAGCGGCGGTACCTGGCTTCTTAAGGTGCTTGAGGTAGTTCCAACATCTGGTGTATTTGCGGTTATTTCATAAACTCAAAAAGTGGCCGTTTTTACTTTTCCGGTGAAAACTTGGCTATTTTTACTCCAGATAGGGATAGAGATATGGGTCCTAATCTGAAGGCTATGTTTAGAGTTTAATTTATTCTAATGGTTGCTGCCACCAAGGTGGGAATGTGTAGTGGCTAGCCTAAGGTTTGAATAAAAATGGTTTGTAATTATTTCAACACTAGCAAATTAAATCGGCTCTAGGAAAACATAAAACTTACCAGGGGTACCTGGTTGAAGTTTGTTTTCATTGCCTTAAATGAAAATATAGATCACCTGTCTTAACTCGTTAGCAGATCCTCCCTATTGAGGTCCTTGAATACTGGCATGCGACGGCGATAACAGTGGGGAATTTCGGACATTTTAGAATGGAAGAATACACTAACACCACCTCGAACTATTAGCTAAGTAGTTCAGTTTGAATTTTCGGGGATTTTCCTGTCCCCTTCTTCTGAAGCACGCTTGACGTACGTTGCCTTCTCTTTTACATGCTGCAGTTTGGTTGTCGGTACGGTTAGGCCTATCTCTTCGGCTAACCACTGATCTCCATGTTTCGCACTGGACTACTCCCTACTCATTTCTCCTTTCGGCGCTGTCTGTGTTGTGGGTTCCCCTGATGAACCTTACAGATCCAACATACGACTATATCAATTGCCTGATCAGTTATGGGGATAAAACCAGACTGGATCAAAGTTGGAAACTGCTCGGACAACATTCCACAACACAGACAGCGCCGAAAGGAGAAACAAGTAGGGAGCAGTCCAGTGCGAAATATGGAGATCAGTGGTTAGCCGAAGAGATAGGCCTAACCGTAGCGACAACCAAACTGCAGCATGTAAAAGAGAAGGCAACGTACGTCAAGCGTGCTTCAGAAGAAGGGGATAGGAAAATCCCCGAAAATTCAAGCTGAACTATTTAGCTAATAGTTCGAAGTGGTGTTAGTGTATTCTTCCATTCTGAAAAAAAAAAAAAAATCCCTATTGAGGCTCAAATCCCTAGCGAAAACGATAATTTTAAAGGATAAAATTAGTTTTTACTAGCTTAAAATACTTACTTTCAGTAACTATGCATAAAATCACTATTTTGCGCTTTCACTGCTCATTTTAGGATTAAAAGTCTCTTTTATAAAATCTTTTCTCGAACTTCCCTCCTCTCCCGCCAGGTGCGCCACTCCACCTTCTCCCGCTGGCGACCTCGACCCTCATCACTTCTTGAATTTTCCTGTTCAGTGATAGCGGCGCGGCGGGCAGGTTCTTACTGAAGGTAAGTATTTTAGGCTAGTAAAAACTAATTTCACCCTTTAAAATTATCGTTTGTTACTACCTTCAAATACTTACCCTCAGTAATTATGCTGAATTTGTTATTCAGGCGGTGGGCATTTAACCCCACTGGACCCAGGAAAGAATGTGTGGTTTTCATTGCTTTTTTTTTTTGAACACATAACATTCATAAAAGACAACAGTAGTCAGCCGTACCCACCTATTAGATGGGCGCCTCGCAAGCCTGTCGTGTGTGGCCGTGCCTGGCCAACTCCCTAGAACGCATGTCCATCTTGCCAGGAGGAATGATCATCTTGCCAAAATGCAGTTCCTCTCATCAGAATGAAGGGCCATCTCACCAGAATGATGACTCCCTTCCACCGGGCCATTCTCAATCTCCTCCGAACACCTGGCCTGCTACCATGCGTTTCTTCACCACCTCCATCCCCGAAGACCCGCTAGCATCGCGGAGGTAGTGTTCCTATTGTTCCAAGCACATGCGGACACCACCTCATCCAGAGGTGTTCCACACCCACAGGCACAGGATGCTGCCAGGGCTCGGAGCTCATGAGCCCTCACCTCGGATGGTATGTCCACGTGATTTGGGCCATTTTCGTAAGCCCATCGAATGACCGCACACAACCATTTTCCCATCTTGAAGGGCGTCACTCCTGTCGACAACACTTCACCACTGACTCTGTCGACGTCCAGGAACACGCGCGTCGGCGGGTTTTCTCTCTTCCCAACAGGAGTGGCTGGGAACACTTGCTTAGTTTTATCAGATAGTATCTTAGGGCTCAAACAGGACACTGTAGCCTCTCTTCATCCCCGAGATCCACGACCTTCCCCAGTGCTTTTATGGACTCAGGTATTGGTTTCATTCCTGCTTTGCAATTCTTTGCTCGGAAATGCGCAGGGAACCTCATTGAGACCTCCGACTAGTTTCTTGCAAAACGAATGTGGCCGTCGTTTAACTTGTCTCGGTCTTGCAATGTCAAAAGCCGCCATGAGCTTCGTAATCACCCCGCTGGTTACCGTTGATCCATCCCCTACGCACGTGAGGACCGAGTTTATAGATGACCTATAGCCTTTGATCGCGCTCGGGGACAATCCTTGGTTGAAGAGTCCTTCAAAAACCGACGCCAACTTAGTGATGTGTGGTTGGCATGGGTCACAATTGTTAGCTTCACACCAAATGAACCATATGCGTCACTTCGTGTCATAATTTTGCTGTGTTGAGTTCCTCAGACTTCCGGTGACCCGCTTTGCCACCCTCTCCTTGTAGGCTTTCATGAGGCTCGTCGTTATAGTCTCCACCCATGAAGATTCAGCGCTGAAGGGTTTGGATGAATGGTGCGTCCCTGGTGTTGCGTAAGGAATCCCTCTGTGACCTCCAGTTGAATAGGGTCGTCTCTGCGTAGCCCCATGACCTCCGTAACCCACGGTGCCGCTGGCCACCATGGCACCAGCAGTATAAATTGTCCTCTTCAAGTCTCGAATTTTGTTTGTCACCTTCTGGAGAAGCTTGAACGGAGGAAACAACACAACGCATCTGTCGCCCAGGTCAACTCGTCCGGGAACGGCGATACGAAGCATTGTAGTTGCCAGTTGGACCTTGTCGCAAACAAGTCGATCACCGGCTGACCCCATCTTCCAAATAAGGTTTGGCACAACCGTGGGTCCAGCATCCCCTCCGTAGTCGGAACCTGGGCTCCCCTGGACAGTTCGTCCGCCCAAACATTCAAATTCCCTGCAATGTGGCGAGGGACGAGAATGACATCTAGTTCCAGGCTGGCCTCGAGGAGAGCACACGTTTCCTCCATGAGGGCCTTCAAGTGTGTGCCTCCTCCTTTCTTCATATATGCAACCGGCGTTGTGTTGTCTGTCATGACCCCAATCGTCCGACCCCTGAGCCTTTCTCTCCAAGGCTGTACCGCTCTGAGAATGGCTCGCATTTCCAGGATGTTTATGTGGAGGCTGTTCTCTTCTGCATCACACGTACCCGACGCTGTTTCCCCGCCGATGTGGGCTCCCCAGCCCGAGTTGGACGCGTCAGAAAACAGGAGTGTCACTAGTGGATTCCTGGAGTGGTACTCCCATGTCGAGGTTCCTTCTGTTCCCCCACCAGTCCAGTCTCACGATCGGGAGATACTGGAGTGAAAGCACGTCGTCCCACCTGTGTCTTGGTACCCACTCTGTCTTCCGGAACCAGTGCAACGGTCTTATTCTCCACGATCCTAGTGGCACTAGACGCACACCTAAGTCCAATAGTCCAATCAGGGATGCTAATTCTTTCGCAGTACATGTGTCTTCATTGCAAAAGGACAAAATCTCCACTCTCGCCTTCTCTCTCCTGTCCAGAGACGACTTGATGGTCATAGGGCCTCCTCCATGGCTCCCTTCAAAAACGAGCGTGTCCACTTCCTCGATCAACTCTGGGGTTGAGGAATTTCCTACCAGCCTTCCTATCAGTGGCAGTTTGTAGTTGCAGGATACGATAACAGCGGTGGTGAAAATCCCGTTTCTAGAATTTCCAGAACGAAAGGGTCCGTAGCAATCTCCTTCCAAGCATCCAGGTGATTGGACAGCCTGTCCCCCCACCAGCCGGTGAATGGGGAGGGGGGGGGTGCCCTCGTCATTTCCAGTTACTTCCGTTGCGCCGGTCCGCGGGCTCGGCTCTTGAACGCGCTTCGTCCATGCCTGAATCCTCCTGTGCCTCGTCTGCGTGGGTGGGGAGGGAGGGTCTCCTGAAATGGCATAAAGTCTTTCGGTTTATCGCTACTTTTACGATTCACACTTGTCCCCTCATAAGGGTTGTTCCATGGCCTGATGTCCTCGGTGGCAGCTTGAACATCGAGCGACCCCTAGGATTGTCCCTATTGGCTTGCAAGATAGTGGCAGGGGCTCGCACCTTTTCCTTCAATTCCGCGGAGAATTCAAGTATTTGTCCGTTGAAAAGTTCATAAGATTGATGCACTGGGGTGGGAGCAGTTGGAGCTTGCCTGCGACGTATGCAGCAATTCCTGTCGCTGATTCTAATAAGGCTTCCCTGCGCCTAAAAGTGTTATCGAGTAAAAGCCTACACTGCCAATTTAGACTGTCCTTGTGAAAGTCGACGTCCTTTTGAACAGATGTATGCATTCCCGTATCGTTGTGTTTTCACGAAGTTCAGGATTCACGAGTGCCATGGCTTTGAGTGCTGCCGTACAGGCCGAGTATACTAGTTCTGCCTGGGAACTTGCACTAATACTTGCTTGTAAAGTAACATCGTCCTTCTCAAATTGGGCAGCAGGAATCTTGATCACCGAAGGGCTTTTCAGTGTAGAATCCAATTCTTGAATTCCAACTCTTTCAACGGGATAAACCGTGCAACGTAAATTCACTAAAGGCATTGCAGGCCTACGAGATTTGAATTATTCTGCGCGCCTTAAGGCTACGGGCCTCGAACTCCTTGAATTATGTAGAATTAGATACGATCTAACATTAACTTTTAAGATTCTACATGGCACTACTGATGTTTGCACCCCTCTTTTTGATATGTCACCTGACCTAGCACGTACACGCGGTCATGGTTGTTAGTTGGTGGCACAGGGATCACGCTTGGACTGCCGCCGACACGTCTTTTCGGTACGCGTGGTGAATGTATAAAATTCACTTAGCGCGTCTACTGTAAACCAACAGTAGAGAGGAGAGGAGGATCTTGAGCCATTTTTAAAGTGCCCCCTCTCATGACTACCTGGTATTTGTTCTCTCCCCTTTGCCTTGTTGCCCATAATCTCCACTTTCATTTAAATTAGACTTGGTGTCAGAGGTTCACAGCCCTTCCGTTGTCCTACCGCAGTTTCTGTGGTGAACTTGCATATTATTATTATTATTATTGTTATTATTATATAACCCGGCCTCTCATTGAACGGGTCGTCAGTGGTACCTTCTTCATGGCCGCCATTATCATCACTCACATTTCCGGATCTCTTCCTTTTCCTACAAACGTGAGTTCCGTCCTCCAAAAACACCCGGGGAGTCAAGTTCCTGCGTTGTAGAACGTCCGACGTCGTATTGTGGTGCCCACTTGGCGACAGTTGTCGACTGTGCGGCGACCCTTGCCGCCCGGGCGACACTTCATACTAGTTGCCGACGGACGGCGACCCAGCTCAGCTCAATGGCGACACCCGGCGCCGCGCCAACGGCGTTGACGACATATCACGGCGCTTCTTTCCGCCGGTGACGACCCCTTGGCAACAGTTTTTGGTGACACAGTGGCGACAGCACTAGCTCTAGTCCGTAACAGGGAACCTAGTCTATCGAGCAACATAGTAAAACGTTCCTCGCTGGAAGTTACCAATGTTGTCGATTTGTGGCTTTTCACGGCGTGATCTTTGACTCCCTGATCACCCGATTTTGTAACCGAACCGCTAGCCCCAACATCGGGTGTGGCTGGTTTACTATTTTTGCCTTGCCACCCGAGCCTCCGGACTTATTTTCTTCAAACAGCTCGTGTGCGCACCACATTTTCCTTATTCCACGCCGCCGCTTTGTGATTTCCGGTCGCAAATAAGGATTGTTTTGCCACTTTTCGTGCCACTGGTTATCTTACCTTTTCCATCGGATTTGCCACTAACCGATTTAGTCTCCATGTGCTGCAATCTGGCTGGTGACTTCGTTACAACCAGTGCCCCCGTCACGAACTCCGATCGGAGACACACATCTGCATTAATATCGTCCAGGCTATCACTCGTGCTAAAGTCTTTTTCGATCGCTAACCCCATCATTGCTAAATCGGTGACGGGAGTCATGGATCTAATTGGATCGAGAACCGGCGCCACCACTGGTTGTTGCGGGAGTAGCGACCGCACCGTATTAATTATCTCCGTCATGAACGATCCCAGTTTCGCATCCATCCCGGACAGCACGTTCACTGTAATCCTTTTTTCCATGTTGTTGGTGCCTGCATCAAACACTGCCGCCGCTGTTGCAGATACCGTAGCAATAATCTTGTCTTCGTCAAATAAAGCAATGTCAAGAAATTCACCGTCCGATGTTTCCACTCCCGACACGGAGGGAAGCCCGCCGTCGGCCGTATTAACAAATTCCCTCAAATTCGCACCGTCAGTGTTCGACGCCTTATTGGAATTTGAGAAATTGTTGATCAGCCTGCCTGTGGTCCATAATAATCGGTCCTTCTACTGTTGCATTACGAGTCAAAGCCGCCTTTGCACGTTGAAGCACTTTCTGGTCCGATTTCTTCCACGTGTGTCGTATCGATTTTACAGTCTTCACGTGTTGAAGGTCACACAGCTCACACACACAATCCACGAAGTTGCACGACAACATTTTCTGCATCGTGGGTGAAAATCCCTCACCAACTTCGGGCACTTGCACGAAACAAATTCTTTTGACTTTAATAGTTCTCAGAGTTTAGCCTCTGAATCACCAACTGACATGTTCGTTCCAATAATCCAAATCAGTTCAAAAACGTGAAAAACGAGCAGCTAAGAAAACGTGCGACCAGCCAAGATGGCTGCTCAAGAAGTGACGAGGGTAGAGGTCGCCAGCCTGGGAAGGTGGAGTGGCATACCTGGCGGGAGAGGAGGGAAGTTCGAGGAAAGATTTAAAAAAAAAAAAAGAGATTTTTGATCGTAAAATGAGCAGTGAAAGTGTAAAATAGTGATTTTAAGCATAATTACTGAAGGTAAGTATTTGCAGGTAGTAACAAACTTGGCTTCCCTGCCGGGCTCGCAGCTCTCCATAGATTACGCATGCGCTGGCACAGGCCTCTATAAGGCGCTCGCGGCAGAGCGTACCTCATCTTTCTTCCTCTCCGTTATCCTTGGTGAGAGGGTAGGCCGGGCAGGTGAAGGTAATGTATATTTTCATTTAGGCAATAAAAACAAACTTCAACCAGGTACCCCTGGTAAGTTTCTGTTTTAATATGCCATAAAAATATACGTTACATGTCTTAACTCATTAGCAGACATTAGACAGTGGAGGTGGGACCAATGTTGACAAGTACCCGTGCAGCGAGCCGGCGGCCCCAGGATCGTGGATCCTGTGAACCTAGTGTCATCCCGATGGGTGGAACCGTCTTGAATGTGAAAGGGCGGTAGCGAGGGTCGAGTGGTCGGGAACCGTGGAATTGGGGAAGGAACCAAAGGTCAAAAGACTGTGCGTCCCATGGTGACATACGACAAGGAACTGCCGAAAATGAAGGTGATGACAGTCACGTCCTGGGCCAGAGGAAATGAGCAAGGTCGAAAAGAATAGAATGACAAGGCACATTAACTCAAGTGAACAGAGACTGGTAGGGTCCAGGGTGTAGACTAGAGCAGCTTGGCGAGGCTCAGGGGGGTGAAGACTAGACAATTCCTGAAGTGACTGGAAGTGACCGACGCTATGTTTCATCGTGGAATGTCGGAAAAAAAAGGTGTAAAGCAAGACGTATGAGCGCACAAGGAAAAATAGCACAGGCCAGAGAGATGTGGTTACTGCTGGCATTGTGAGGAACTGGGACTGTAGCAAAGGATCGTAAAGTATCGGGGACATAAAGTAAGCATGGTAACCGAAGCAAGAGTCGTAAGGAGGCAGTTTTTAGAAAATGAGAAGTTTAGAAAAATTTTGAAGAACGTCGTGGTGGTAATGTACTGGTAAAGCACCGGTTCCTCAATGAAGGAAAATCTTAATATAGGAGCACACTTTCATTAAATCGTTATGGTAGGCTCGAAAGCCCAGAGCGACACCGGAGGCATGTTGTTGGCAAGCGTCGTACGGGATCAGACGTGTAGAGGGCTCAGAGCGGGAATTGAGACCCGGGTATACTGATACAAATGTGGCAACATTGTCGTTCTGCCACACGCTGTATGCACTAATCTTTGGGCGAGGCAGGGTGTCCAAAGCGGTGGTCCACGCCGCGATGAGGGGACCGGTGTCGGATAACCATGGCCCGGAGGTGGCTGCATCTTGGGGTAAAGCTGGTGTTGGCAACAAAGCTACTTTCTGTTGTGGTGAAGGATCAAGAAGAATGGAAGGATTCGGAAGAACCGGCTGGAACAGTCGAAGGAACTACAGATCGGGAAGGCGGAATCAGTGGGCTAGGCCTAATGGAACGGCCGCTAGAAGAATTCGCATCTCGAGGGGGATCTACGGCGCAACCGATTACCATGGGGCGAACGGCTAGATCTGGTGACCGCGGCATGCTGTTCCCGCCAGGAAGGTGTCGAAGGAAAAGGGGACAACTTCTTTTTGAACTTGTTTCGCAGAAATCATGAAACGATGGCGCTAACGCCCACCCCCTAAATCTTTGGTTTTTCTGTCACAAAATTAACTAAAAGCATCATATTTCTCTCTCACATAAGCTACATAATTTTTTTTAAATTACAGTAGTGCTTTTAACAATAATTAGTAGTATACCAGTGACTAGGCAATAACTGTGTCCTAAACGATCCGTGAGTACCTTTAACAGTAACTTGACATTAGGAAAATAACATGGATGACGTTATTTTCAGTCGTTACATGACACGTGGCCCAAAAGGTTTATGTCTTCTCTTCAACATTATTTTCCTTGAATTCAGTCGTTTTCTAATCTCAAACTTAAAAGTTATGTTACAAAAAAAAGGACTGGATTACAAACGAAATTCAGCTGAGTGGATCAGAATGGATCTCTGAACACAAGGTCATCAATCATAGCTCAGCAGTAAATAATGGCTTAGTCATATTGTATCCCTCAGCTCAAATTTAAAATGAATATCAACATATGTGTTATTAAATGGGAACAAATTAAATTCATAATATAAAATTTTATTGAAATTAGATATTCTCAAAATTGATCTGTTAATTTACTGCTGAACTGCCCACCAGCAGATCATGGATACCACCTTGGATATCGGCAGGGTACACTAGCTGACTGGTTCCCGGTAAAAGTAACTGATAATTATAATTTTAAAAAGTGTACATTAGAATTTTTATTTTGCAAAATCGTGAAAGCTAATTAAAATTCCTGTGTAACAGACTTTATTACTTAATAATAACGCAATAATAATGTTTAAACCTGACTTTGTAGTACCACAAGACTCGTGCAGTTTTACTGGCAATTGCACCTTCCAGATAACCTGCAATCGTTTGATTTGTGAGTGAGCTGCAGAGACTACTGCAATTTGAATTTATTGCATTTAACCCTGTTTGAATTTAATTAAACTGATGTAAACTGCATCCCAAACACTTGCGACTGCTAATGATACAAGGAGCTATTAATAAAAAATAACTCTTGGCTGTGGTGATTGTTCCAAAGGTAAAGTGCTTCAAATTAGGCCTATATGAAACTGGAGAGAACGATGTAGTTTCTTTAGCTAGGTTTACGAAATTCAAAGAAATTTATTTACTATTTTTTTTTTTATTTAATATTAAAGGTTTTATATATTACACACTGTGGAGGTTCGTGTAGATGTTAAAAACGTGATAAAGCGTATCAGTTTTACCATGGTGGGCAGATTTGTCTGGTTGATTCCTATAACGAACGAGACTCTGAGCCATTATTTTGTTTACAAATTTGCGGATGATCTTTTTAATGCCCACTCACGACTTTAGCCAAATTAACTGCATAAGCCCATGGGCATTTAATACGTGATTTACAGTAAATTGGGCAAGGTTTGCGAGTCCGACGAGGTGGATACCCTGAATGCTCGTGGCAGGCCAGTGGAAGCCGAGGAGACGGTCGACATAACCGCGGCCGCGACAGCAGGATGAACTGGCGCGACTGAAGAGGTAGCAACCGAAATAGGTGGTTGAACCACCTGTTGAGAAATAATCGGAGTCCTGTTCTTTTTGTCAAGACCCGGGGTAGATTTTGCTTTGGATACGGAAAGTGAAGGTAGTGGATCGGCTGCCGACGTCGGCGTAGGGGCCATGATAACCGGTGTAGAAGACTTCCTAGCTGACTTGAATTTCTTGGTTGGACGAAAAATGGGAACCGTAACCGACGCAAGTCCAGATGGTGAAAGAATCTTGTGTCTGTTTTCTTGCAAGTGCAAGCTTGTGAGAATGTTGTTGCCGATGCAAAATTTTTTCCCATGTGGGCTCGTTGATCTTAGAACACAAAGAGCACTTAGTGTTAAACCAGTGGCAAGCGCGGTGGTGCTGGTACCACGGGTGAAGGGCAAATGTGTTTTCGTGTCTGTGAATTCCAAGCAGGCACAATGTACCGGGTCTAGATAGGTAGATGGTATCGTAGGCATATCATCTGCAAGAGCCATGAATGGTTGAACAGTCGGGGCAATTGATAACGTCTGGGAGTCTGAAGAACTTTCGGAAGATAGGGTTGGATTCATGATGAACAATGAAACAAGAAACCGACTGATGAATGGTGTGATGAGCGTTACACAAAAGCAGTACGTTCAAACAAACAAGAGGCAGGAAAAGAGATCCTGCAGCGAGACGTGAATGGACGAGAGGAGACGGAGAAAAGCTCGTCATCGTGAGGGCCCGGATGTGGTAACCGGGGAGACTGTGGAGAGAAGACGGAACTATGGAACCGATGGAAGAAAAAATAAAAGACAGAGTGGAAGTTGAATGGACCACGCAGTGACATGTATGTGTCAGGTGTCATCATAATGACAAGTACCGTTCCATCGATCATCAGAGTTGCTTGCCTCTTCATTCTATACTTTGTCCCTTTGCCTCTCCCACCCCCTTCCCCTCCGTTCCTTTTTCCTCTAGTTTTCGTCGCGTTGGAGACGAGGAACCGGTTGACATAGGTTGAGAACCAACGCATGGGGGTAGGGGAGATGGAGGACCGCAAAGGGAAGGGAATCGTCACAATTGACAAATACACGGAGGCAGGTTACGTATGGTTGTATACAAGACG
>JAHWFP010153004.1:0-13539 GCA_023313725.1 Lithobius niger | reverse complement strand
CCCCCCTCCAATGTTCGGCAAGAACACGAAAAGTCGGCAAATTTGAGCCTCGTCGGCAAAAGTGTGTTGTGAAAACTTTTTTTCTGAAAACTACCTTTACGGAATAACTCCAGCTTGCTTTAAAGTCACGTTTTAAATTTGGGTTAGACGCAAAAGCACCTCCCCTCTACGAGATCGAGGAATCGTCGACAGAGACCCATCGAGGTTTGAAGATCGCCCTCTGGCTAGGGGTAAACTAGGCTTAGACATAAATTGCTCAAACCCGCTCCAAATCGTATTGCCTTGAGTGGACGATGCCATACGGCATGCTGTTTTAAAGGAGGTATTTTGTCTTCCCTCATTGTCTTACGGCAAAACTTACCTGTACAAGGAAAAGGGCTTCCGACAGCTAGTTGTCGGAACGGGTTGCTAATCCACCTACGAGGAAATTGCAGTACCCGTCTGCCTTTCCCCCCCCCCCCTCCTCATAAATGCGTTCGACACTTCCCCCAACCAAGGGTCATTCAGTCAGTGTGTTAACCTCCAGACTGTTCGTATGGATCCTCTGCTAACAAAGATATCGCGAAAGCGAAAAAGAAACAAATTAGAATGTTTAAAATGTGGGAAAAAGTTCGACGACGACTACAGAAAAAAACATGAAAAGATATGCAATAGTGGTAAGAAAGTTAGGGTAAAGATGTTTGGAGCACCGGAAAACCCTTTCACCGCGGCCAAAGCTAGAAAAAAACAAGAAAAAGTGATAGAGCTAACGACGAACAATGGACAGGTAAGACAAATAATACAAGACCTTGTCGAAAGTGAAGTAGAGGGGAAAAGTATATTAAATTATTCAGCAATGGCCAAAAGATTCTGCTAAAAGAATTGCAGAAAATTTAAATTGTATAGTTTTTTTTTTTTTACTTTAGTGGCAAGTGAATGTAGCAATTATTCGGTTCAAATCGTTGGCGTAGCGTAAATGGTAATTATGGAGTCTTCGTACGATATATCCCATTCCAGTTTAACAATTTCGAAACACGAGGCACATCACTTCCATAGTGCAAAACATGCCTGGTCGCTTGGAATGTAGCATTGTTGCTGTTAACGCGTAAAAGAAAGAATTTGTGCCCCACCTAAAAATTTCCGACTAGTCGAGTATGAAATTATTATTTAAAAAAAAAATAATGATGGTTTCGGTCCTACTTTTTTCTCTCTCGTTTTCTTTGCCCGATCAGGTAGTAGAAAACGGAACGAAAACAAAATAAGATTGAACGAAACCAATATTAAAAAAAAGGACCAAGAATAACTTGTTACAATTTTCGAACCACTCCATGACGTCCGTTTTTTTTAAAGTTCAGATTAAACAATATGGTTACCGAGTTCCCTAACAGCAGTGAATGGACTGAATTTTGAACTTAAAGGTGCTTGCTTTAATGAAAAATATTGAGTGCTTTCCTGTGTTACACGGATTTTCAACATTCAGTCATGCACACGTAAATGTTGCAAACGCAATTTATTTTCCTAGTAAACAAGAAAATAACGAGTTGAGTTTGTCTCACGTAATTTCTTTCTTTTTTTTTTTTTACCAAAAAGGGCAGGGCAATCCTCCACCCCACTTTTTGTGTGCACGCCTGTGCAATACTTTTGCCGCGTTGCTTTGTATCAAGTAATTCATATCCAGTTACTATTGCTGTGGAAAAACAAAACATCAGTGTGAAGATATAAAGAAATACCTGTCGTTGCTTTAAACCATTTATTGGTATCTGCTTTCGTACTCAGCATAAAATAACCTGCGACCACATGCACGAGGAAAATAAAAATGCGAGAAATGCAATAAAAAGAATGCAATAAAAATTAAGTTTGTATCGTGATAAGGAAGAATTTTTTAACGCTCGTTTTATAAAATTTAGCTAAATAAAAATAAAAACCACCCGCGCGCTTGAATGATTTCGTTGATAAAATCTTGTAAAACAGGTAGGCTACTTACTTTTTAATTTCCCGAAAAAATGTCACCATAATAACTTAGTAAAGAACATCAACGATGTGCAAGTATTGTCCAAAATTATAAGCACACTTACTCAGGGAGGATTGATTTAGTCCTACACCCATCTTATAGGTTGCTGACGATGTAATTAAGACGTTAGAGTGGGTTTTCGGATTTTGTTTCGCAGTTTTTTTTTTATATTCACGTCATTAAAGTTTTAACTTTGGTAAGCATTCATTAACAACTTCATTCACACTTTTAAGTGTACGACTGGGGGGGGGGGGGGGAGATCGTCACCTACTAGTCGCTCGTATTTTAACTTGATGGATGATTGTAAAACTACTACGTAATCTAAGAGAGCTGGTATGTGTGTAGCGGAGACTAATGAATGGAACGATCAGTTAAAAAAAATTAAAGTCCGGCAGTTTAGTAAAATCTAAATTTTCGGCATAGTTGAGTTTCATTATCGAGGTAGGTCACAAAGTAGTAGGCATACACCTTTTGTAACCCTTGCCTGACTTTGGTTGTGTTGCCCTGTCCTGCCTTATAAGGTGTGCCGACAATTCTGTACATTTTTTCTAAATGATGGTGTGAGACTAAGTGGTGAGTCTCCGGATTCTTTGTCAAAAAAGTCATAACAGGTCGTACAGCCAAATAGGATTGATTAGTGATACACGGAAATCCCTAAGTCCTTAACGAAATTTATAATTTTTTATAGAAAAAAAATAACTTGTTTCAAAATTTTAAAAAGCCTATCCTATCCCTGACCTCTCCAGAGTTGGTTCCACATATGAACGGTGCAGGGAAAGCAGGGCAGCAAGCTTTTATGCGGCCCGGGTTAGTTATTTCCAGTTTCGCCCCTGTTGTGAAAAACAACGTTTTTAAGAAGAAGACAGCTATTAGCCATTTGAAATTCTCTTATCCCCGAACTTGAGGCGAGTGGGATACTTGCAAACAGTACTATTATATTAATATTATTTTTTTCTTAGTAGTTGATAAATGAGTGTGCTCTCTTATTAAACTGCGACAGTAAGCTTACTTAAATTTTGCTTATTTTATTTTTTATGCAGCCGGATACTTGCCAAGCTCATAACAATGAGAATGGCAACAGTCTACCAGAAACTGCTGCATCGCTCGCTACAGTAGGCCTACCATTAATTTCTCATTCACAGTTAATTCTGCCTCTGCATGCACCAATGGCAATTATACCAGAAACAGTAACGCCAGATACAAGAGCGCCACAGGCGGTGACCAAAGCAATAATGGAAAGTACTGTAATATCAACATCACCAATGTCTATAACTAAGATGAATGATGATAATACTGTAGCTGAAGATTTACACCATGTAGATGTAGTAGCAGATATCACTGGGACACCTCAGTTCTATCCAGCTAACAAGACACATACAAAGGTTGATGAAACATCATTAGAGTTAGATTCTGTTCACACAGGTTGGCTGCAGTGCATAGGTGAACTTGCACATTTGTCTAGTCATTTTGAAGAATGTCAGACTATCGTGAGTAAAGCCAAACAGTCCAACACCGTTAATCCTGAGGAGCTTTTGACTGAGGCATTGGAGGTGTCGACAACAATTATGCACATGAGTAAATCAGTTGTAAGAAAATGCCAATATATGCTTGATGACTTCACAAAACGTAAAGGGCCAGTATCTGAATCAGAAGAAGTTTGTTCAATCGCACATGATCCAGGAAATAGAGGACCTATCTGTAATGACAACCAGCGTCATTATTTAATTGCATTAGGACCATATCAACCAAAGCTTCTTCCATTCCCGATTTCTTCCTCAATACAAGCTAAAGGAAAACATAAACAATGCCGTTTCAGTAAGAAATGGTATAAACAGTACGAACACCTGGAATACAGCCTCGAAAAAGATGCAGCATTTTGCTTTGTATGTGCTCTATTCCCTGAAGGACCTGGTAGAGAAAAAGCAGATGATGCATGGATAGACACTGGTGTTAATCAATGGCACAACATGAAGAGTGTAGGAAAAGGAAATCCTGGGAAATTAGTGGAGCACTTTACTTCTTCTGCACACAAAGCTGCTGTAAGTGATTACTGCCATTTTTTGCGGCCAGAAGAACATGTTGACTTGTTGCTAGACAAACGCAAGCGAGAAAGTGCAATTCAAGAAGAGCAAGACACTGCATTTAACACGCAAGCTATTACTGCTTTGTTAGACGTAGTACGTACTTTAGGCCGGCAAGGAATTGCATTCCGAGGACATGACAGTGATGAAAACGGTAATTTTCGTCAAGTAATTAACTTGGTTTCACGTCACTCTCCGATCTTAAAGAAGTGGTTAAGTAGTGCACGATTACGACCATATCATGTTACTTACTTAAGTGCGGAATCACAAAATGAGTTTGTAGATATTTTAGCTTCAGAAGTCAGGAAAAATATCGTACAAGAAGTAAAAGAAGCTGGAATATTTTCTGTAACAGCAGATACAACGCCTGATGCTGCACATCAAGACCGGTTGGCCGTGTGCGTTAGATACGTTGATAAAGATGGCAACCCTAAAGAACGTCTACTGCAAATGACAGACTCCAGGGACAAAACAGGACAGGGAATGGCAACGGACATTGTACAGACATTACGAAAAAATGGGATGGATTTGAATAGCCTTGCCTTCCAATCTTATGACTGTGCATCAGCTATGTCAGGTGAATTCAACGGTACACAACAGAAATTGTCTGAACTCCTTGGCAGAAAAATTCCGTACATTCCCTGCCAAGCTCATCGTACGAATACGTTTGTGGAACACAGCTGCGACACGAGCTCCATCGTAGCAGAAATGTTCGACATCATCCAGGAATTGTATGTTTTCATTTCAAGTAGCACGAAACGATTTGCACTATTAAAAAAGAACCTAGCCACGATTGAAAATTCACTGCAGCTTCGGAATTTGTCTAGAACTCGCTGGACAGCACGAGCTGAATCCATCAAAGCAGTGGCAGCTTCTATGGAGCCAATCATAGATGTCTTACAGGAAATAACATTATCACCTAACTTTGATGGAAAGACCAAGGCAAAAGCTTCTGGTTTAAGAAAGAAGCTTCTTTCTTTAGACTTCATACAGTCCCTAATGTTCATGAAGAACGTCCTCTTTAAAGTACAACTTCTAACGGAGTCATTAGAACAGCAAAATCTTAACATCATAGATGCAGCCACTTTAATGGACAGTGCTATTATCTCTCTTCAGTCCATAAACAACAAGACAGAAGACATGAACAGGCTTATAGACAGCTCCCTGGCATTTTCAAAAAAGCTTGGTATTGATGGTGAAACCTATTTTGCAAGCCATCACCGTAAAAGACATGGTCCAAGAAGGCTTGATGAAAATGCTGGCAACCAAGTGGCGTTTACCTTGCATTCTTTCTATCGCCGGGAGTTTAAACTTGTATTAGACAGCTTGGTTACACTGATGGAAGATAATCTTAAACATTGCATAGCCATCATTCGACCTGTCTATGAAGTTCTTCATCCACCTATTTCTAGAGAAACACTAAGTCTTGAACTAGTGGAAGATATTAAACGTATCTTCCCTCCAAGTTGCAGTTCGACGTTACCTGACCTAGAAGCTATCTTGTCACAGCTGGAAAATTTATCCGACAATTGTAAACAGGCAACCACTATGGCTGAAATATGCAACATTTCAGAAAAATTAAAGAAAGCGATTCCTGTTGGTAACCGTGTGTGCCGATTGGCTCTAACTGCGCCCGTAACTGTAGCCTCCAATGAACGAACATTCAGTAAGCTTAAGTTTGTGAAGAATTGTTTGCGGACATCTACTTCCGATAACCGTTTAGACGCCCTAATGGTTTTGGCATGTGAAAAAGACTTGACTGACAAAATTGAGCTTGCAAAAGTGGTTGGTGCATGGGCCCAATTGAAGAGTCGTCGTGTAGAAGTTTTTACAGACTCGTAGTTTGAAAGGCAACAATTTACTTAAGGGTTTACATACTAAAATTCTGCCTGCTATACAAAATGTTAAGTTTTGTGGCAAACCTATAATCGTTTTATAATTAAAAGTAAAATCTTGAAATATATATTCTCTTGTGATTGTTTAGTCTTAGTGGTCGAGCATGCATAAATAACAGTCTGTGTACCACTACACCAAATGAATTGAAAGTTTACAATTAGGTTAAAGAATTGTGTTTCTCCGTTTAATAATAAGTTTACAATTGTGCTGGCAGCTTCCAAAAATGACCAAAAATGCTTAATGAAATTGCCATAAATCAAAATTTTCCGAGGGCTAAGCCCCGGACCTCGCTGGGGGAGCTTTCAGCGCTCCCCCAGACCCCTAGCTGCATAGAGAAAAGTCGGCACATTTTGCAGTTCCCCCCCCTCCAATTTTTGGCCTTCGCTACGCCCCTGACTAGAACTGGTCCAGCGCACAGAAGGGGTCCAGAGTTTTTAATTGTCCTGAGGAGCCAGAACCGCAGTGTACTTAAAGACAGTGTTATTCCTTGTTTCGTATTTTGTTTTTGGAAGAAGAAGAATTTGGAACAAAATGGCAATTGTAGATGTTCGTAACAAACATGCTAGTCGACTGGTGCAGTGTGCGAACCGTTGTTGAAGTGGTGCATTTATAGCAGTTATGGCGTATCGAGTCGCTCGGGATGCACACTGGTCTTGTTTAGATGCGTCCTTGTAGGCGATTAAGTAAAGGAGACTGAAGGGATCGTTAAGCAATTTCAAATGATGAGATCTAATGCGAAATGTTGTCGCTGAAGTGATTAGTGGAAGTGGAAGGCCGCAGTGTGGATCAGGCTCCACAGCCTGAAGCATGGGTGAAAGGGAGGGTGAGAAGAAAACTAATTGTTTTAAGGGAGAGTCCGGAACCCTAGGGCTGCACCTTTCGCTTGACTGAGGCACGTGGCACAGGGTAGTATCAATATGTGGTTTGAGCACTGAAAGATCCCAAGGAATACTGGGACGAAAAGTGGGGCGCCGTCAAATTGCCATACACTATAGGAGCTGAGGTTCTTGAAGAGGCGTGAAGATGCTGCTGACACTCAAGATTGCACCATCTCCTGAACAGAGGTTGGAGACTGCATGGGACGTGAGTCACATTGCGGACGCATTGAGGTGTTATTCGAAGAGGAGACTACTGATTGTGGTACAGTTTTCTTCATCTCTGGTGGCACAGGGGATTCTTGGAATGCTGTGTCGTGTGGAGAGAACTGAGCAGTAGCTTACGGAGCTCGAGAACCAGAAGGGACCGGAGCTCTTAATGTTTCCGATGAAGGAAAGGGAGCACCTGGTGTGATGAATGAGCCTAGAGAAATGTGCACATTTGAATCGGATGCGGTCGTTTCAATGTCCATCTGGTGGTGGGAGAAACAATGTTTTGTGATAGAGAAAACCCTTGTTTGGCGGGTGGGATGTGCGTCTTTTTACATACGGGTCCTCGATTTTTTTGTTGGTAACCCGACAGTTCGCTTGAGCTTTCGTCGAGAGGTGAACGGTTGAGAAGGTGATGACATGACTGACGGAGAGGAATTCTTGGTCGGCTGGTCGGCAGCCGGGGATAGGGGAGGAAAAATATGCGGGACTCGGGAAACACACGGCACTGGTTCTGGCTGTGTAGAGGAAGAGCCCTCGGTTTCAGTCGTCTTCTTGCGTGAGGTTTTTCATCTTTGTACGGAACAGCCAGGTTGTGAGGGCGAACCTGCAGTGGTCACGGTACCTTTTTTTAACTATGCGAACCGGATGATCACGGTCCGTCTCTTCTGAAACTGTCTTACATACTGAGCTTTTCTTGATGTACCAATCATAACTTCTGTGATGCTGACACACTAGATGTGAGCTGTGACTCTTTATTTGTTGTCTGAAGGATGGTCCAGGACGTAACGGAGGCTGTTAACAGCCAACCCCCTACCCCCTTCCTTTGTCTTTAAGAACGGCCCTGTTTTTTTTTTTTATGGTGATCGATTGTGCTGTACTGCAAGGTTCGCAAGGAGACCCAGCCCTGTTGGATAGCGGAGAGAAAAAGACCATGTACTCAATAAGATGTGCGGTCGTCGAAAAGGGTCGGTGGCAGAAAGTCCAAAGGGTGGTGCCCAGTTCAGGAGACGGTGCGGTCGCGCCTGATTGTCTTTGCCTCCAATGTCCAGGGGCGTCAATGAGAGAGGCCATGCAGCGAGCAGCCCTGGGAAGGCAGATGAAGCCAGGTCTGAGGTTGGCTTTTTAATAGGGTATATTTTCGTCAGCATATAGAACAAATTTTTTAACAGGCTTAACAGTTTTAAGCAACCAATTTAGTATGTAGCATTGCTTTAGTTACATTGTTGTGAGAGAGCAACGTTGTCGTGAGGTTCAACTGCAATTGTTTAACATTTTACTGCCTAGTACGTCCTTTTAACTTTTGCATAGCTTTCTACGGACGTACCAGTACACTCTACATGTTAGCGGGTCCATACAAAAGTCAACGTGTCAATATGGCTATCACGTTTCCCACAGTGTTCTTAGTTAACGTTTTTAGTACATATTTCAGTCATTAGATGGCAGTACTGACTAGTTTAAGCTGAGTGAAATGGTGTTTGTCGAAAGCTGTAAAGATACCTGCAACCAACAACGCAGAAGTTCTGCATTTTTGTAAGTTTTTCAATACTGTTTCGTTGCTTACTGTGCAAGTGCTAATTTAAAAAAAAATTTCTGAATGTGTCACCATTTAGAATCGTGCTTTTCTGAGTAAGTGACCATATTTCTCAATTTTTAAACTCATGGCTTGCAATGATTTTTTGGTAAATGTGAAAATCCGTCAGGCTGCAATGCTTGTTTGAAATAAAATGGTGAGGCACAGAAATCTCATTAATCGAAAACTGAAACTTCACCCAAAAATCAAATTTTAATAAGACTTTTCCCAAACATTAAGCTAAATAGCGTATATGGAAAATCTTTCGTAACCTGGTAACATGGTTACTGGGACGGTTGAGGGGCCAGAGGGACCATCACGGGAGAATATTAGACATTAAAATGGGCAACTACTGCAAGAAGTTGGGACACTTTGGGCAGGTTACCGGGACGCTTTGGGTTGGTTACCGGTATGCCATGGAACATTTTCCATACACGCTAAATAGGTAAATTAGAATTAAATTCTCAACACAATGTAATGAAATACCAAGTAGTCCAAACAATAATATATTATAGGCGAATTTTCGGTGGCTTAGTATTACCAACTTCTTCAAGCTTTGAGCCCAGAGTACTAGAAGTATTTATACTTGACAAATGATAACATCTAATTTGAATTTGGTGCACTTCACAGTTGGCCTTGCTCATGCTTGGACTGCATCAGAAGGCGGTGGTTGCTGTGTGCCCTCTTGTGGTGTCTTTAGGAATAACTTCCACTGTGTTTCGAGTTGATGTTGTGGTGTGCTGAACTGCAAAATCGAAGGGTAAGAATGTGCTTGCACATTCAATAGTACGAGTCTTTTAGTGTTGGATTGACAAGGATTCCAAGGCCCGCAGATGGACTCTACGTCTGGAGTTGGAATGTAACAATATTTTCTTATTCTCCCAATCAATGCAGTGGTTGGTTTTCTCACTGTGGACTGCAACAGCCCTTCATTTGCCTCACTGTAGCATGCATACGCGCTGCGATCAAACTCTTCGTCTTGTTTCCCCAATGTAACCTTTGGGTCAGTCTGCAAGGAAGCCAGTAAACTGCTCCGGTGTTGGTGGGTAGATGCACTTGGGCCTGTCTGCCAGGTTTCGCTTTAATTACTCCTGAGGATGCGTTATAAGGCTGTGCCGATATCACTGTTACTGATCCGATACCAATCCAGTTTTAAAAATGTTGTCCATACATGTACCGATATCCAAAATTTAAATAAAAAAATAATACATTCTTTGCGCAAAACAATCACGACAAGACAGGGCAGGGCCAATAAAAGGTCACTTACGCACGCCCTCTAATTTTAAAAGAATGGTGAAACGACAAAAGATGATTGTTCAAATAAAATTGCCTAAAAAGACCCGCCAAACTAATCTAAGGAGTAATGGGTAAACGACAGGAGATGGCTATTTAACTTTGACAGTTTTGCCTTAAAAGATGCAACACTGGTGGCTGTTAGCACATGATTCGGCAAAGAGTTCCAGGCCTTACAACCCTAAAGGAAAAAAAACTGGCGCCGACATGTCATGGAGAAACTCCTTTTCACTAGTTTCAATGAGTGCCCCGTAGTCACACTATCCATTCAAAGCTCAAAAAAATACCCTTAATTAAAATCCACCATGTTATGTAGCATCAGAAAGGACGGTGTTAAATTAAGTTTAACACTGACCCTAATGCCCATTTATTCCCTAATTTTTTTTTTATCAACGGTGTAGTTGTTCTCAAAAATCAAATATTTATTAAAATAATAATTTTTTAAACAGTAACCATTAGTTAAAAGATAGCTAGGAAGATACTCAGTGATTTTCTAAGCAAAATACCGCAAACCCCCTCATGTCGCAAACTCGAATGGTTCCAGAGTTATCGATATTTCAACAAAAGTTGCTGATACCAATCTGATACAGATACCACAAATATTGGCAACCGATCCAATCTGATCCAGTAACGGTATCGGTGCAGCCTAATTTTTACTATCAGTAGTAGTCTGCCGTAAAAACTGGCCTTCTGTGTACGATGTTTTTGCAAAAAGATTATAGAACCATTTTTTGGTGCCCTAGGTTGTTGACTGTAAAAGAAAGCCGACAGTGTTTCCAGTTTTGGTACATTTCCCTATGGGATGGCCTTACCTCTACAGAACTTAGATCTGGCCATGGCTTTGCTCCGTAGGAAAAGATCTCCCACAATGTTGTGCCAAATGCCCAAACATCAGCAACTAAAGACTTGCAAGCTTGGCTGGGAGTGTTGTAGCATTCTGGTGGAATCCAATGGATTCTGTTAATTAACAGAAAAAAAAATTGCTGCAACAAAGTTTGGGAAAGAAGTCCAACAGCAGTTCTTGTACATAAAGCAATCAATTGGAGGTCATAAACAATACTCTTGAATAGTTGTTGCGCATTAAAAGCACACAAAGGTCACTTAGTAAAAAAACAATAATAATAATTATAAAACAAATAGCCC
This sequence comes from Lithobius niger, assembly GCA_023313725.1. Taxonomy (NCBI): domain Eukaryota; kingdom Metazoa; phylum Arthropoda; class Chilopoda; order Lithobiomorpha; family Lithobiidae; genus Lithobius; species Lithobius niger. The sequence goes on along the minus strand of JAHWFP010153004.1, from coordinate 2,478 downwards.
GGTGGCTGTCACTTTTTAAAGATAAAAGCGTCCATGAACGAAGCTTGCCAATGCAAAGAACTTACTGCGATGGATCATAATTGAAAAATCCAGTGTCTGCCAATTTCACCTTGAAAGAATTGTCTTCGTGGGATGCCACAAAAACGTTATGGCACCTAATATTTCCATGGCACAAGTTTTCTTCTTCCTGCATCCATCAATTAAGATACAATAAATTATGTCAATGATTGTAATTTTCACATGCCGTCTAATCATGCAATTAGTACACGAGAACCCAAAATCCCTTGGATTTTTCACATCTGCATTATTAAACAATGCTGAACTACAATATACATAGGTAAACATTTCATTCTCTTTTTCCAAACAAGCTCAAGGAAAAGCCAAAGGGAAACTTTCTATATAAACGAAATTTTAATCATAGAATTGCATTTTACTTATCCTAAAATACTTCTCATTATTTTAGCCATTTCATTAATGAACTCGATTCCTGTTCGATTTACCTCAAGTTTCTACTCAGCCCACTGAACAACACTGACGAAATGTTAGGCACATCATGGTCAGGGAGTCTAGGTTTCTGCTGCGGCAAAATACAAATTCCGCGAACATAATGCTCGTTTTCTGCAAAGTTCCTTGCAGCTTATTTTTCTGCAGCAAATGACGTAAATAACGTAATTACGTAATTTGAATAACGTAAATTTTGAGATTAAACATGCTGATTAGGAGCTTCTTTTGCATGTTTTTGTCAAGCATGCTGCGTGAAAAAGTGAGAGCAGACAACAAATAGAAACATTTTAGCTGTGGATGTGGGATATTGTCCAAAATCTGCATCATTCTGCGAAAGTTGACTAAATCTGCGAGACTATCATTTTTCTGCGAAAAATCGCAGAATCGCGGAATCACAGAAACCTAGACTCCCTGATCATGGTACCTACAAAAGAGTGGACATGCGCCTACACTGGAGAACAGTACAAAGAACAGGAGAGCTAATGAAATTCTACTCGTATTCTGATTGGGGATCAGACATCACTGACAGGAACTCGTAAGTGACTACCATTCTAGCTGGTGCAGGTGCAGCCATTTACTGGAGAATTAGGAAGCAGCTCTGCGAAAGCATTTGCCAGCAATGTTTTCGTTAATTGAACTCGGCTTGTGATTCTTGGTCATGGTATTGGCCTCCTCCTTTACCATTTCCCCCTTTATGACCCTGGTTTTGTGAATCCCCTTGCTTTCGGGGTCCTGACAACTATTGGAGTTCGGGGAACAGGCCTTGTTTGAAATTCTTCCCGGTGAAAGAGTTCTTGGATTTAGGCTGGAAGCATTTTTTTCGAGCTTCGTTTTATCCTTTAGTTCCGGCACGATGGTCAAGAGCTTCCTGTTACAGAGCTAGTCTGTGTCTGTCTTGTGGAAAGGAAGACGATGAATCTTTCCGAGTGTACCCTTTGGCATCGCTGGGGCTCCACTGAGGTAAGCGTCCCTTTGATGAAGCACCAAATTGGCAGTGGACTGGACTCCCCCGTCGATTGTCTCCTATTGGTATGTTATGGCTTGTTTAAGAAGGTCTGTACAGTCCGTCAAGATTTCGGGTCCAAGTTCACTACTGGTGTTCTGACGAAGGACTACAGTGCTGCCAGAGCTGCTGACTCGACCATTCCGCACAAGATACTGCTCGAACTCCAATCCTTAAGAAACATTCTTCTACCTTATATTGTTTGAGGGGGATGAGGAATTGCTTGAGGGGGATTAGGCTTGGGAAGGCAGGAGTTTTACTCCATGGAGATGCATTCGTGAAGATACTTCGCTGCTTCATACATGGCGTAGTTCTTGGATTTCAGTGGCGAGGGGTTGTGAGGCCCGAAATTTGTCCTGAAGAAAAATTCTAGTTTTCCAGCATCATGTCGTGGCAGTTCCTTGGCAGTGACGATTGGTTTGCCTTTGTCCTGAATCTGGCCCCATGCATCCAACAATGATCGGCGGATCATGGCTGAATGTAGAAGCAGGTAGGTTGCAGTCTGCCGATCTTTCAACTTGGCGAAGGATGCTTTGGGCGGTTCATCCGGATTCCCAGGTGACTTATGCGGCCTTGCCCTGGAAAAAGAATTTTCGCATCATACACTCTAACACTTTCTTTTTAGATGCTGCTGCACTGTCGTCCACTTTATGGTCCCTAGTTCTTGAGGCGGGCGTGCTTTCGTTACTCCTATCCCGCTTCCAGTCTGTCGAATGGTGTGAACTACGTACGGTTCTTTAACCTGGTCCTCCTTCCACCTTTAGATGACGGCAACGTTCTCCCTCTGGAGTCAGTGTTTCCTCTTGGGGTTTCCTAGGTTCCAACGGCTCGATCGCTTCCTATGACCGCGATCACCTATCTACTCGTTACCTGGAATGTACTCCCGAGAGCGGTATTTGGCTTGGCAGTGGTGATCTTTGTCCGGTTGCTCATGATGATCATTTCTTGTTGCCAAGCGTTGTGCCTTCTAT